>JAIUZE010025968.1:0-15372 GCA_022085475.1 Heliosperma pusillum | reverse complement strand
TTATCGTCGTGCTACCAGGAGGAAAATAGTCTACATATACGAAATGTGATCGTGTATGAGTTCAGGGAAATGTGATCCCGTGGATGCCTTTTAATCATACTTGCCATGTACACGATGCTAGTGCGTTTCATTTACCGTGAGAGTTGTCGTTTTGTGTCGTTGTCTTTGAATGCGTGATTTCATGATTTTATTAATGGTCATTGCATGACTTGGCAGCGTCAAGGTCTTGGTTCGTGAATGGATGATAATATGTTGGATTTATTGTGGTCATCGCATGACTTGGAATGGTATGTTTGTCGAGTCTCGATCTTATCAATCTTATACCGCTAACGGTGAGATGTAAGCCCTAGTGAGCGTATTCGGTTGCCTAAGAGTGTCTTCCCCGAGTCTTTGAATAACATGATGGCTTCGGATTTGATTTCCATGTGATCTTATAATTATATCTTGTATTGCCTATCTTTTCTTATCGTAACTCACATGTATATTTATATATGCATGACTCTACTTTTGGTATTTCCTTATATGTACGTTAAAGGTGATATGGCTGGGAGAACCCGGAGTTACTCCCCACTGACTGTGGCGTTCATGTTTTTCATGAATGAACAGGTTGCTTGCTTGGATGCCTTTTTGGATATGATATTTTGGGGTTCGGGTGTGAGCTAGCGGGCGTTGTCCCTGGAAGTTTTCACCTCTAGACGTTATTTAGCTAGTTTGCTAATCACTTGTTCTTTGCTAACATTTTAAGAGACCCCGTCTCTTGGTTGTATTTCCTTACTTAGTTGTAATATTTTGACACTCCTCGTGTTATATAACTTGCATGTTTAAAAGTTTTTAAAATACCGTATTTCCGCATATCTTTTCACATGCTTGTATGTTTTATCTTTCCGCATTCGCGAGGGTTGTCACAGTTTTTCTGTTCCTTTTGTTTTTTTCCATTCTTTATATATTTTTCTTCCCTTAGGAACATGAATTAGGTTGTTTGTTTCCCTTTCCCTTATATGCTGTTGTGCTATAGGCAATGAGGACATTGTTTGTTTTGCTTTGGGGAAGTGTTTTACATCCTTTTGCGTCTGCATTCGCATTTGTACTGCATTCACATTTACAATTCATGTTAATTAGAAATTTTTTTGAAAAAAACAAAAATATCACGTTTATTTTTGCATATAGTCGAGTCGAATTGGAGTCTTGTTCATGATGAAATCACACTACAAGTCTATTTTATGCTATTTCTTGCACCTTTCTTGACTTATTTAGTAAAATCGAAGTAGTGAACTATTGAATTTTGTCTTGGAATTTAAATTTGACAAGTAGACTTGACTCAACATTTTGGCAAACTACTTATATATTCTGAGTTTTAGAGCCTATAACTGGTGGCATCTATGACCAGTTCATCTAGGAATGAGAGTAGTTACTCCCCACATCTCGTGTCATTTGCTTGTATATGAACTTTGATTTCTTATTGCCTGCACGCATTGGGTTTGTGGTCGGTATTACGTGTTTTGAGATTATTTGCATTTCCCTTTTCCTCATTTTTCCCCATTAACTCCACAAAAAGCCATATCTGCCTGTTGCCCTTAACTACATCCTAAACTGAGCCTACCTTTGCCGAGCTAGTTTAGTAGTCGAGGTATATTTTACCGCCGTGTCAGTTTTTGGCTCGTTTTGTTTGATTGGAGTGGGTTTTTTGTGAGAAAAAGAAGAGAAGTGCTTAATAGTGCCTCGATCGAGTAGCTTTCAGCTCGATCGAGCAGATTCTGTTATTTGTTGCCTCGATCGAGTGACTTATTCCACTCGATCGAGAGGTTTTTCCTCGATCAGCCAAGAAAGAAAAAAAAAAGAAAAGAGAATGAAAAAATGAAAAAAAATATATTATAAAAAAATATTTGGCTGAAGTTTTTGTTGTCTACACCTCCTACGCTTATCATTATTTTGTCGAGGTGTTATATGGGATTCGTGTTGTATATGCCTATATATGTTAAGGCATCGAGCTTAGTTTTTGATAGTTTGAAGAATGGAACGAGTTCTATTACGGTCTTGTTAGGAACTAGCTTGGCTATTTACCTCTCATTTCCATTAATTGTTTTGCCCCTTCTTACCAATTAGCCTCACATATCCATATTTTTGCGAATGTTCGGCACGTGATTGTCCTTGAACGGTGGTTATGCGTGTGTACGGTGCTTGAATCATCTTTTATATTAGTTAGCAATGCATGATGTGTCGGTCGTAGTCTAGGTGAGTGACTATATTTTCTTCTCTCTTTCTTATACATATTTAATTACCATTTGCTTGTTGAGAGAAGAGTGACCCGTGAGAGTCCGAATTTGGTTGAGTATTGCAAGGTCGAAAGTCTAATTTATTTCCAAGATTGTATAAATTCGTTCACTTTCGTATTAAGCTTTGTAATGATTGAATGAGTGCATTAAACTGTTTAGTATTGACTTGTAGTTAGCTCTGAGACTTACTCCATTCCCTTAGGTTTATTTTTGTTCCATATAGCTGCATTTAGTTTGCTTGAGGACAAGCAAAGGTTCGGTTCGGGAAAGTTTGATGCGTGTATTTTATAAAGACTTTCTAGTCCATTTATGCACGCATTTCTATGTCATTTAGGTGATATTATGTCACCATATGCCCCTATTTGGCTACTTTGTACTTTCATTACCATTTTGTAGGTAAAAGCTGCGTAGTAGCGGAAACCGAGCTGAAACAGTCCACTTTGCATGCATTTAGAAGAATGGAGGGAACGGAACATGAGCTCTTGCATGGGGAAGCGCGAAACCGCTCACAATCAAGTCCAAAGCCATGACTAACTCTATGATAGGCCAGAAGACCTCGATCGACTATACCTTTGGTCGATCGAGGAGAGTTGAAGTGAAGAGTTGCTCGATCGAGCTGTCCTGTGCTCGATCGAGTGGTAGCCGCTGAAGAGTTGCTCGATCGAGTAAAATAAGTACCCGATCGACTGATTCCCTCAAATAAAGACCTCGATCGAGTGGATCCTATCACGGGCCTTAAGTCCGCAGTCTAATTTGGGTTTAGAGTCGTGTTATGCATTATATAAGACTCTTATTTTCGTCATTAAGTGAGGAGGGGATGATCACCCATCATCACCACTTAGCATTAAACATTAGTTTCTGAATTTTAATCTTTAGTTTACATTCGGGTTTATCGACGGGATTTATTCTTTACGCCGGATTGCTAAGATTGTAAACTTCCTTTCTCTCTTTTACTCTTACCTTTGTTTTTGTCTTAATCACTGTTTACTCTTCTTAATTACTGCGTTGTTATTGTTCATGCTTGTTAATTACGATTTTATTATGTCCAACGTCATAAATTCAATCGTCTTTGTTAGCATCGTTAATAGCATGAGTAGTTAATTCCCTTGTATGTTAGGATGAGGAAAACTGTAGTAGAGGCATGTTAGGCTAGATTATTTTAGTTATTCTTGAATATGAGAATCGATCTAAGCAATTTAATTGAGGTTAGTCGAATGAGTGCACGCAGGAGACTAGCTAGGTAGTTAACCCCGACCTGGTTCGAGAGATTGGAAGGGAAGGCTTGCTTAGAATTGATAGGTGACTCCTAAGGGGACGAGAGTTAATTAGGAAAATCCCTAGGGTGGTTTGAGACCGAGAGGAGAAAACCATTGCCCTTCTCATTGATAGATTGACTGACTTAGTTGACCCGTAGATGCCGATATTGCAGCGGACCGAATCCTAGCATATTCTTTCTTTATCTGATTTATTCCATATTTATTTCTACCTTTATTTCTCTTCCTTTAATCTTATTTAGTTTAGTTAAAACCATTTCAAAACCCCCTAGATTGTGACTGGTAGATTTATATTTCAGTTAGTTAGTTTCCTCCCTGTGGAGATCGACCCTACTTCCGCTATCTTCTTAGTTAGTAGACTTAGGTTTTATTTTTGGTGTATAACGACACGCATCAGTCTCCTTCCTTCAAGCGCCCTGTCAAGGCGGAAGCTGCGGGTTCGAGCACCGCCAGTCTTTTTTCTTGACTTTCTAGGGCTCTCGATGTTTTTGACCCATCCCCCGTGGTACGACCCTCAACAAGACCCTTTCTCATGCTTTCTGTAAAAAGAAAAGGCAATTTCACGTGAGACTGCTGGCTTTGAAAGAAAAGAAGATCTTGGACCCGGATTAATAAAGACTTGGGCACTGTGTCTTTGGTACCTCTAACACAACAGTTGAGGTTTCTGCGCCTGAAACGGACATTATTCAGGTCCCAATATTTATTATGTCCCTTAGTTAGCTAGCGCATCAGCTAGCCTAAACCCTTGGGAAAGGTAAGGGCAGAGCTTTCGGCTAACCGATAGAAAGCAAGTTGGTTGTTGCGGAATATCTTGGGAAAGTCGAACTCCTTGCCTTTTTTTTTTGTCGAGCTTTGGCCAGCACTGGAATACAAAAGCATCATGCTCGAGAACAATTGCTCTTTCCTCCTCTCTTTTCTACTCACTCGTAGGAGGATCAAAAAGCACCAAATTTGGTGACTTACAAAAGGACCCACAAGCTTATTTAGCGGATTTCTCGGTGTTCCATTGTATTTGTTTTCGTATTATTTTACGTAAATTAATCAGGCAGAATTTAGAACAAGACTTTCTATCTTCCGAGTCTCATTTTAGGTCAATAGAAAGAAAGACATGCCTTAAGATATAATCGTGTGTTTTTAACTTCCCTTTTTTCTTCCGTCCACGCCGGTAATTTCTGACATAACTCAATTTCTACTCAGGTACGATAGATCTTGAACTTGTCCAGTCCTAGCCGCCTAAGAGGCTTCCGGGACGCACATTGGCCTTGCGCGACGAGGTTTTTCAGTTATTACAAAACTCTTCGGATTTCTCCTTATATAAGGAGAGGTTCGTGCTCACTTTTAAAGTACGCGAGTGTTGCGCTCTTTCTTTCTCTCTCTTTGTATTCTAGACCTTGCTCTAAGCATTTTGACAACTACGTGCTTGATCAATAGACCACGTAAGCTTAGATCCTTCTGGGTACCTGTCTCGTTATTGCATTTGACCTACTAATTTGATCAACTCAACAATAATCAATCTTAGTTAATCAATCGTTCCTCTTTCGAGGGCACTTTCTTTACATTCGAGTCAAGTCGTCGCTAAAACGTAAGCTTAGTTCATATCTCGTTTCGTCAACATGCAAGCCTGAGGGTGTTTTAATCCATCTTTTGTATTTTATTTATTTCATCTAATGTTAGATTCATGTCGGATTTATGTCAAACCTTTTCAAAACCTTTATTAGTTTTTATTATTTCTTACAAATCGTCTTTCATCACCTTTTTCATATTTACCTAGTTTGTCTTGACTTGGATCCCTAATAATCAATATTATTGGGTTTTTCTCTTTATCAAATTGTGTCTTTAGACGTTAGATATGCCCATATCTAGTCTCTAGATTCGTCTTTAATATAATTAGTGTAATTAATTTATTAAGTCACTTAAATTTGATTTATATATTATTAATAAACCATAAATACACAAACGAATACTAACTGATTGCGATTCAGGCTTCACAACCAGAACCCAACTCAGGAACAGACGCACAGAGTGTTGCGCCTCTTCCAGAGGACGCACCTCTTGTTGCGCCTGTTTTGGGCTGGTTTCTGTCTATGATCTTCTTGATTCGCTCCAACATAGGTTAATTGCGTAATTAATACTATTACTGCTAATATCACCGTTAATCTGTCTTTAGATAATTTAATTTATTTTCTTTCTTTTCTTTAAGTCTTTATTTTGGGTATATTTCCGACATAGATCCCGTATTCTTTGTAATCAATTGTAATATTTATTTTATAGTTCTATTTAATTGTTGTATTGCATGACTCTTTGGATGATTTATTTGCCCTTCACATGCCAATTGAATCTTAAATCCTATTTTGACACGATTGAATGCTAAATTATATGTTCAACCGATATAGTCTAAGTTCACATGCTAGGATTAAAACGTGGATGTTGCATTGAATGCATATAACCGACAACACATCGATAACAGAAGAGTTTCCTTAATCATTAGTAGAGACCGCTATCGAGGAAGCGGGCGAGATTAGGTGTTCGATCAAAAGAGCTTCCTAATACGTACCCTCACCCCTTACTCCAGATCTCTGTGAGCACCCGTGTTCTTTGTCATCCACGAGAGTCATTCTAGTCATAGAATGCTAAGAGTAACGAGTTGTTGGTGTTCATATCATTACTTTGTGTCTTGACATGACATAAAGTATTCGAACGGTTTCGACTTTTCAGTGTTTTGCATAGTTATATGTGTTATGATCAAGGACTTTTAATTATTTTTAAAAAGACATGCAAATTTATTTTGCATAGTGTTTGTCTAATATCTAAGTGATATTATTGTTTGTGCTAATTTGTTTAGCCAATACTATAAGGGTAAAGCTAATTTGTTAAGGGTTTTGTAATGGTTATTTGATTTCGTTTCATTTCATTTAATCTTCAGAGTTAATTAAATTGTTGAAATTTCTTTTTATTATAGCGTTTGTGATGATTATGAGCTTAGCGAAATTTTTGAACGAACAATATAAATGAAGGTTTTTTTATAATTTAATTTTTTAAATTGTGCCTTAATCCATATACTTGTGTATGAGAACAAGTGCTTTGGTGATTTGTTCACTATTGGTAAAGCGGTTTAAACATGGATAACTAGCGTGATAAGATTTAGTATCTTATTAATAATCAGATTTAGAGAAATTATGATCACTATTATCGAGGTTGAATATCTTACTAGTCAGTAGGATTATGAAAATCTGTGTCTATTAGTATTTGTTCAAATATAGTAAGCTTGATGCATGAAAAATTGTGTTATTTTGTACGTAGACCTATTAAGTAGTTTTGAGACATGTCTTACGGCTTATGTAGCTTAAGACTAAGTATATGTCAATTTCGTTTTGACATAGTGTACAAGACTATGTGTTTTGTTCCGAAAGTTTTTAAGGACTGTCACGGTTATGATTATCTTACATGAGATGGTATACCTTTTAAACACGGGATTGACTGACGCAAGGAGTTGTTTCTTCCATGATGATTTGTTTGCCATACAATTATGGGAGTAGGAAAAATAGAAAGCTCTTGATTGTTCGTTGTTAGTACACTCAATCCTCAGTACAAGTTTCAAACTTATTGAAACGGGAGAAGAGGGCGTCTTATGGCTGATGACTCCCGATACGATTATTAGTGGTCTACATTTTTCTTACTATTGAGGATAAATATGCGGTGATTCTTAAACATGTCTGACTTAGTGTCGACGAGAGGATAATGTGGAAATAATATTAATTTGTTCATGATACATTCGAGCCAAATGACATTTTTTCCATCACTTCTAGTTATATGTGTGTTTCTTACATCTGTTGTTAATTCTTGTCCTCTTGTGGATGTAGAAACAGAGTGGGAATATTTATAACCCGTAGTTCTTTAATCCATTGTTTGTCGATGGATAACTCACTTTTTAGTGATACTACATTGTTTTTATTCCAAATAAGCTTTGTGCTACTTAGATTCGTTAATTCTCTACGCACTTGGAGTGCACGGTTAGTTTTCAATAATTAGTTTAATGGAAATCATAGATTATTATTTAACCTCTTGTTAATAGTTCATTATGGTTATATGTGTTTGACCATAATTTGTATGTTCACCACATTACTCTGTTCATCTGATCGATTACATTTCTACATATGTTCATTGTCTTTAATTTTTATATTTCAATCTATTATTATTTTATTTGTGGGTATTTAAATGTTAAGGAGCATCATGAGACCGTATGTTTTCCCCTTTTCATTTTAGATGATTCACGCTATATGAGCGTGTATTCATCCTTCTATCATTTTATAAAGTATTTGATATGTTCAAACATTTTATAATAAAAGGTGAAAACCGACTTTGAACTTAGAGTGAGTACTCTCAGTAAATGTGTTGGTTGCGAATAAATTTTTGCTATGTTCAAATTGCAAATGAGGAAAAATATGTGTGTTAGATCTTATAATTCCTAATCGTTATGACAAAAAGATGCTATAGTTGAGGAATTTTACATCACTTGACATGGTTAAGTGAAGTATGACGCTGATTAAGTTTTCCTTTATTTTAGTTTAGAGGACGATTCCTTAAATATGCTTTGAGAAAACTTTGCCCACTCCAAATAAGTTTTGGATAGTAGGTTTGCCATTTATGCCTCAATATTTATCAAACTTTGTGTTTAAGTGACCCACAATATTTATCCACTTTGATTTGTTCCAAAGTGTTTTGGTGAAGACTAATAGACTTTTGTCTTGTATTCGTTACAATGCAAAAACTATCCGTTGGTGAGTGGGAGAATTTGTGAACTCATTGAATCACCAAGAATAGTTTTAACTTCTCTTCATATTTTGATAGTGGAAGTAGTTCCATGATCCATATTAAAGATGAGACTTGTCTACTGATGAGTAAATGTTAACTTGTATGTCAAGTTATAAGGATTAACATAAGGTTGGTCCTTGAGATGTTTTGCTCATTAAGAAGGATAGTGGAAGTTGTCCTAACTATTCAGTTTTTTTTACTACTTTTAGTAAGTGGGAGCTATCACTTTTAGTAAGTGAGAGTATTCACCAAGTAATAATAATGGATCGTTATATGAGAACATAAATATATTGTGACAATGTGTGTCTTTGTGGCAGTTAGGTTTAAGACTATTATGAAATATGTTCTCAAAATGTTGACTATATATTATAAGATATGTTCTCGAAATGTTAGGATTCGTTCTGCTTTTCTTCTAAGTTTTAGTTATGTATTTGGATTTTGTTTTCAAATGGATATAAAGATTATTTTCTTGAATCGAGTTGTATGAGAAATTTAGACACATGGATCGATCAGCTGAGTCCGTCTCAAATGATTAAGATAATAAATTTTTGTATCTCTTGAGCGTGTCCATGTGTTAGAGGTCTACCATACTTATTTCAAGTCATTTGTGTAATGATTTAGTTAAATGGTGGAATTGACGTTGTTATGTCAAAATTATATAGGAGAATAAGTTTCTCTTTATTAATTGGTGAAATGATGGTATTTTTAGAAGAATAATAATATTTTGGTTATGTCTAAACCTATGATCAAGGGCAATAAACAATTAGATTATTATCTCTTGTCCGAGTGTAGTTGGTGTTTTGTGTAAGAATTCTTATTTAATTCTCTGTTATGTGGACCTAATTACCGATGTCAGTCACCTTAATTAATAACGGTTAAATATATTGTTTCGGGTTTTTAGTAGGAGTCCTAGTTTAAGTGGATTACGGTTAATGTTTACAGGGCATTAACATATCAGGCCCACTTATCTTATTAAGCCCGTCCTGTCACCTCTCTATATAAGCAACACCTTTTTGTGCTTTAACCTAATTCATTGATATTAAGAAATCACACATAAAGAAAGTGAATTAGAGAATAAGGAAGGCAGGAGAAGGCAAAACAATAAGGGTTCATCTTTTATCTTTCCCAAGTGATTTTATAATCAGATCTAATGGCTACGTCACGTAAGTACCTTTCAGTAATTATTGCTTTAATCAAGATCTTATAATTTATGTTTACATGTGGTATCAGAGCAGGATTGTGATTACAGTTATAATTCTGATTAATGTTTTGATTATTATTTTATGAATGAATTTAATGCTTTAATCATGATGTTATAATATTCATTCATAATTGAAAGTGTACCCTTATGATTGATAACGTATCCTTATATCATGATCGTTTCCGCTGCCCTAATCGAATTATTTCGTTTTATTTGATTTATGATGATTATTATATGATTTATGATGATTATTTGCGCTGCCCTAATTCGACTTGTATGGTTTACTATGATTATTGTTTGCGTATGAATGTCTTATGACCAATACCACACTCGATCCAGCTAATGCTTCACTCGATCGAGATGGTTTATTCATGATGTTGCTCGATCGAGCTAATGCTTCACTCGATCGAGACCTTTTGTCTTCGATGTTGCTCGATCGAGCTATTATCTACTCGATCGAGTTAATTGCCTGTCTTTGCCCTTGATCGAGCTAATGATGTACTCGATCAAGGGGTTCTGTTTCCTTTGTTCTCGATCGAGCTAAAGTTGTTCTCGATCGAGGTGCCTTTGTTTATTCTCTATTCGATCGAGCTGATGTCTTACTCGATCGAGGTCTGCCCGTGTTGGTTCGATGCTTAATGTTTGTTTTTCATTGTATGCTCGTATTATATTATGTTATTATGCTTATAGAATTAATTTAAATTATCATATTTTATGTAAGCATACATTCTTATTGTAGATTAATTATATCTTATGTATCGATTAAAGGAGACCTTCGCATTATGACGAGTTGAAATTCACCACAGTGATTTCATCTCGTACGCGATTAGATCTCATAATGTAATTAAATTGGGCATTCACATTATGTTGATGTTCACCACAGTGGACTCAAATTATGCAGTGAATATCCGACTAAGCATCTAATCGGGTGAAATAACTTGTATTAAGGTTTTACCCACAGGTAACCTGACATTAAAGTGAAACACTCATTAAAGAGAGTATACTTGATTATGTAATTAAGCATGCATAGGTTGTCCACAGATACTGCACTTGCTTAATGAATGTTTATGAGTTACTCATTTAAGTTTCCAGTCTTAGCCATAATTGCTATTGTGTGATAAACTCAGAGCCTAATGTTCTGAGCATTGTTCATAATGCAGTACCGTTGCAAAGCTCTCTCAATAACTGTGTTCAAGCAGTGCCACAACTTGATGGTACTAATTACTCAGAATGGAAGGAGCATCTCGAGTTCTATTTAGGTATTCTTGAACTTGATCAAGTGCTTAATGGAACAGCTCCTGCTGAACCAGCTTGTGATGCGAGTAAACAAGTACTTGATGAGTATAACTGGTGGAAGAAATGTGACAGTCTTTGTTTAAAGTTCTTACGACTTACCACTGCACCAAACATTAAGTCCTCCATTTCGGAGACAGGCTGTACTACAGCCAGTAAGTACATGGAAATCATTAAGGAACGCTTTCAGACTACCGATAAAGCGGTAGCTGGAAGGCTTATGTCTGAACTTACCACAGCTAAGTATAATGAGAATGTCACCACCATGCAGCAACATGTGTTGCACATGACGAATCTGGCAGCTAAGTTGGGAAAACTGGGCATGAAAGTTTAGGATCCGTTCCTTGCCCAATTTATAATCAACTCTCTGCCTGATAAGTTTGATGCTTTTCATCTTCATTACAACACCGTTAAAGAAATTTGGAGTGTTAATGAATTGACCAATAAACTGGTTCAGGAAGCAGCAAGAATCAAACAGAAAGATGAGGCTGATGCCTCAAGTAAGAATGGTGGTTTACCCCAGGCATATTATGTGCATCATGTAAGCGGGAAATCTAAAGGTAAGTTTAGAAACAGAAAGGGCATTAAGTTAAGCCCTTCTGATAAACCGTCTGCATCTGGCATAAAGAAGAAAATTAAGAAGCAGGAAAATTGCTTTTTCTGTAGAAAACCTGGGCACTTTCAGCAAGACTGCATAAAGCGTAAGAATTGGTTCGAAAAGAAGGGTAAGCCTTTGGCTTTAGTATGTTTCGAATCAAATTATGTTGAAGTTCCTTCTAACACATGGTGGCTAGATACAGGCTCTAATGTACATATTTCGAATTCCTTGCAGGGATTCCTTACGACAAGAACCATAAATCCAAATGAGGCCTCCTTATACATGGGGAATAAAGAAAAAGCCTTAGTAGAAGCCATTGGAAGATTTAGCTTGGAATTAAGCACTGGATTTAAGTTGATTTTGGAGGATACACTTTATGTTCCCTCCTTCGGACGCAATTTAATTTCAGTTTCTAAGTTAGATAATAATGGTTTTAAATTATGTTTTGGACAAGGTTGTTTCAGTATGTATCGAGACAATATTTTTGTTGGTTCTGGGATTTTAGAAAACGGATTGTATCGAATTTATTTAGATAAATTGTTTTCAGAATCTCTTTGTGTTTCTCATAATGTTTCTCTGCATAATAATGTTGGTTCGAAACGTGGAAGATCTAATGAAAGTTCCTCCTTCTTGTGGCATAAACGTTTGACCCATATTTCAAGAGAAAGAATGAACATATTGGTTTAAAACAATATGTTACCTTCTCTTGATTTTACGGATTTTGGGACGTGTGTGGAATACATTAAAGGTAAGCAAACCAAACACACCAAGAAAGGGTCCACAATAAGCACTGCTCTATTAGAAATTATATATACAGACATTTGGTCCATTTGATGTTCCCTCCATGAGCGGAGAGAAATATTTCATCACCTTTATCGATGATTATTCACGTTATTGTTATCTTTACCTTTTGCATGAAAAATCTCAATCAGTAAACGCTTTAGAGGTTTACATTAAGGAGGTGGAAAGGCAATTGGAAAAGAAAGTGAAAATCATAAGGTCAGATAGAGGTGGTGAATATTATGGCAAATATGATGAATCTGGACAACATCCTGGTCCCTTTGCAAAACTCCTTGAAAGTTTGGGTATTGTCCCTCAGTACACAAATCCTGGTTCTCCATGGATGAATGGTGTAGCTGAGAGGCGTAATTGAACCCTATTAGAGGCTGTGAGGACAATGATGAGTAATACCAACTTACCCATGAAGTTGTGGATGCATGCCCTTATGACTGATGTGTATGTTGGAAACCGGGTCCCCAGTAAGGCAGTTTCAAAGACACCATTTGAACTGTGGAAAGGGTGGAAACCGAGTCTTCAACATTTGCATGTATGGGGATGCCCAGCAGAGGCACGCATTTATAATCCACATGAATTAGTGGGTTCTTTATCGGCTATCCAGAAAAGTCTAAAGGGTATAGATTTTACTGTCCTACACACAAAACAAGAATTGTGGAAACCGGAAATGCCAAATTCCTTGAGAATGGCGAAGTTAGTAAGGGATGTCATAGTCAATGAAGTTAGGGTGGCAATTCCAGCTTCTTTGCCCCCAATTTCAATTGATGAAGTTCCACATAATGATAATGTTGACCCAGTCAATACTGTGGAACCTAACGTTGATGACCCTCCACTCCCAAATGATAACATTGCCACTGAAGTTGTTGATACAACTCCTGAAATAGTATTAAGAAGGTCCACAAGACCTAGAAAGCCAACTACTTCAAATGACTATATATATCTACAACAATGTGAATTTAACATTAGTATTGATAATGATCTGGTTACGTTTTCACAAGCTATGAACTGTGATGATTCCGATAAATGGATTAATGCCATGAAAGATGAGATGGAGTCTATGGCTAAGAATGAGGTCTGGGAGTTGGTCAATTTACCAGTAGGTCATAAGGCTGTCGGCTGCAAGTGGGTACTTAACACCAAGCGCGACTCCTTGGGTAATATTGAACGACATAAAATCAGACTGGTAGCTAAAGGCTTTAATCAGAAAGAAGGCATTGATTATAATGAAACCTTCTCTCCAGTTTCTAAGAAGGATTCATTACGGATCATTTTAGCTTTTGTAGCTCATTTTGACTTAGAACTACATCAAATGGATGTGAAAACGGCATTCTTGAATGAGATTTTGGAAGAAGAAGTCTACATGGCTCAGCCTGAAGGCTTCATTATTGATGGCAAAGAGGACAACGTCTGTATATTAAAGAAGTCCATTTATGGACTTAAGCAAGCTTCTCGACAATGGTATATTAAGTTCCATAAACCATTACCTCCTTTGGGTTTCAAGAAAACTGATGCGTGCATTTTATATAGACCTTTTAGGCCATATTTGCACGCATTTCCATGCTTATTTAGTAGTGTTTTAATACGAATATCCCCCGAATAGTCTACTTTGGTTTGTTTTGTAATATTTGCAGATATGGACCAGAATGACGGGAAACTAGCTATTTTGTAGCTCCTCAAGCATGCATAAGTGAGTCGGAAAGGAATCTTGGTGTCTCGGGATGCATGAGTCGTTGTGAAGGTGTAACAACCGAAAAAACCCAATTTTTCTAGTAAAAATATTTACTAACACTTTTCAGCAGACTTAAGTTTTTAAAATAGAAATTTTTGTTCTGAGTCGTATTTTGAAATTCCGCGTTCGTATTTGGAATTTCTGAGAGATTTCATGAAAAGACCGTTTTTAGTCATCTTTGACTTTTCTTGACTTTTAAGTCGTCTTTGACTTTTTCTTGACTTTTTAAAGTCGTCATTGACTTTTCTTGACTTTTAAGTCGTCATAAACTTTTCTTAAACTTTTAAGTCATCTTTGACTTTTCCCGACTTTTAAGTCGACTTTGACTTTCGTTGACTTTTCCCGACTCGCCTTGCAATTTTGAAGACCGAAATTTTATTTAAAAAATTATATTTTTAATTTATTTTTATTTTGATTTATTATGATTTATCATAATTTAATATAATTATTTTGAATTTATTCGGAATTTAAAGAATAACTTTTACGGTTTTAACCGAACGTCATTTAACTATTCCCGAGTCATCGGAAATCCCGAAACAAAATCGAAACTCGACTTTGGCATGAGTCACACGCCCATGTCATCGTTTTCCACTCACTTGAGATATTTTAATTGTTTCGATTAAACTAATACAAATATCTAAGATATTTGTAGCTTTATCGATCCGTCCGTTTAATTACGCAAATCGCTCAAAAATCAGACCCGATTCCTACCCATTTCACACGCCCCATGTCACCTATTTTCCACTCATGTTAGATCTTTTAATTAATATGATTAAACTAATAATAATATCTAAGATATTTGTAACTTTAGCGGTCTGTCAACTTAAATTCCGCAATCGCTTAAAAACAGACCCGATTTGTCTTCATTTCTCACGTCTCCTTTGTCCTCTCTTTGACCTTGATATTTTCTTTCTTTTCATTTCAATAACATAATATCTTGATATTTAGTTTAATTAACTTAATCGCTAATTATATTTAATCAATTACCGTAATATAATTATAAAATCCGAGTCAATTACGTAACAACAATTTCAAAATCCAACTCCATATTCCTTCTATATGTACACGGCCCAATCACCCTCTTTACTCACAAACAACTTTTCATTTTACAACAAATCAACTTAAGATCAAATAAATCGTTCTTCATCGTTCTTGAACGTTCTTCGTCGTTCTTCATCCGTTCTTCGTCGTTCTTGAGCAAAACTTTCATAAAACCTTCATTTCTTAATTAAATCCGTCCTAACTTATATTTCTAGGATCTCCTCTTCGCTCCTCATCTTCACGTACGGTTTTATTTCAATTCCGACAAAATCGTTTTCAAACACTTTAATTATGGAAAATCATATTTTTGTTCTAATAATGTTTGTTTTTCTTGTCATTTCGTATAGGGAAGATTT
>JAIUZE010025966.1:0-16791 GCA_022085475.1 Heliosperma pusillum | reverse complement strand
ATATATTCCAATAAATACCTTATTCATGAATCGTGAAACATTTGTTTTTCCTACTTACATGTTCATATTACGTATATGTCAACAGCATGTTCATGATTAAGGGCCACTCCACTAGTATGGCCAACATTCCACATTAATGCTTCATAAATATCAAACATTACAAAGATCAATAGATCTCCCTGTTTTGTTACAAATTTTACATATACTGAGCTCAGTATAAAATATAAGACAGTACGAAGGTGAAATATCACACCTACTCTCTTTAAAGCCCTACAGGTAGGCTAAGGGCCAAATAAGCCTCCTGACAGGCTTTTCCCCTCTACACCAACAAGCCCTCCCCCCTCTATATAAATATGCCCTCCTGACAGGTTGAGGGCCAAAAAATGCATCAAACAAGCATTATTATCTCAAATAATCATGACTAATTACAAAGTCTATTCGAAGGCAATAAACTCCAAAATAATGTGTCCCACAAACACTTTTGAGAATCGCAATAGGAAATTCGCAGCCAATAAACACCTATTTATCAAAACTCAAACAAATAAAGTGTTCTTTCAGGGACATCCCCCTGGATAAGCCAAGATCCATACCAAATCCAACATTCAAAAGCAAATAAAAATAAAAAATGTTCTTCCAGGGACATCCCCCCAGAATGGACAAAACCTAACAACTCCATTATTCATAAGAATCTACCCTACCTTAGAAGCATTAGTAGAGCCAGCACCTTCACCACCCACGTCCTTAGCATGCTCGGAAGGAGGAGAATCCACCTCATCGCCATCATCGTCTTTGAACTCAGGAAAAGCATCATCCAACTCAGCCATATCAGCCTCAGGGTTCCGGTAAGGCCTGACTTCCACGTCCTTTATTTTGCCCTGAAACTCCTCCTTCTCACCAGCCAACTCTTCATTTTTTCCAAGCAATTCCTGGACCGCCTGCAATTCAGCCCTAGCAGCCGCCAACTCCGCCTCAAGACCAGAAACCTTTTTCTAAATAGGTTCCAGGGATCTCAAAGATTCCTGGGCAGAACCAAGTTTGTTCCTTAGAACAACCACCTCAGCACAGATTTTCTGAACCAAGATCTTGATTTTCTGCCGAGCCGAATTGAGATTAACAACATCATTTTCCAGCCTGGCAACCCTGATTTGGCAAGCATTTTGCAAGGCAGAAGTTACATGTTGTGTAGATAAGAGCTATCAGATCAGGTAAGAAAACTATCAAACAAAAAGAAATTAAAAGAAAAATACTTCGAGAAATTACCTCCGGAGCAAGGCTGAACAGATTAGCAAGCACATCCCTTGAATGCTTCAAAGCATCCACGGTTTGAGGGAAGCATCCTCATGGGAAAAAGCAAACTCAGACATAGAGGAATAGCTGTCAATCTCCTCCCTAGCGGCCTGCACGTCACCCAATTGAGCCCGGATCTCCCTGGTGCATGTCACCTTCTTTACCTTCCCTGAGGGTTCAGAAAAAATCCTCCTCTCTTTTCCTCTTCTCAACATGGTTGTCATGACTAAGAGAAACCAAGGACTCCTCCTAAAGAGGATGCTCAGTGGGAGCTTGAATCATCAGAGGAGCAGTGCTTTCATTACCCCACTCCCAGATTTCCTCTCGGCAATCTTAGCCAAGCCAGCCTTTATTTCAGAAAGACCAAGACCGAAAATCCTGGAAGATGATATAATAACTACACACACAAAAATCACATATCAAATATACTTACACAAAACTCAAAAAGACGAAATCACGAAAACTCAAATAGAAAATAAAATCTAACAGCTAGAAGAAGAGGCACCATGTCCCTTACAAGGATTCCCCTCCCTGGCCGACAATTTTGATTTCATGAAGCGAGGCATGATTTTCTGTCCCAAACTGACAGGCCAAGTCCTTTCTTCCTCAGACAATTCCATGAAAGCTGTAATCCTAGGCAAAGATCCTTCCGCCTCAAGATCATTCTTTCATTCAGCCACTACAACAGCCAAGGTAAACAATATGTATTTTGACGTTCATTTAAATTCTTTTATGTAGCAAAATCTGCAAAAAAACAACATACCAGACTCTAGGGCAGGTAGCTCAAATAATCTACAGGAAGACTCAAAGAATCAGCCGGAATGAACATAAAAGTCTTCGCCCATCCCTTGTCATCCCCAGAATCTAGGTTGACAATCAAAGGAGAGAATTTGGCTTGTACTCGAAAATTGAACCTCCCCACAGAATGACTTTTCAGGTGATAAACATTCTTGATATCATCAAGAGTGAAAAAAAGCTGAACTTGGCACAAAGATTATCTATAGAATGCCCAATTTCCAAACCATTGACATGATCTGGAAAGGGACAACCCCCATAGTTTTGACAACATTAGCCATCAAGGGGAAATAGGAAACCTGCGCCTAGCCTTGAAAGCTCACTCATAAATGCAAAACCAACCAGGACTCACCCAGTTGGCCCTGACTGGACTATTCTCAGGAACCCATACCACCGTACTGTCAAGAATAAAACCCTTATCCTTCAAAAATGACCAAATAAAGACCTCAATATATTCGCTTCATGAAAGGATTGATCAATAGGTTTCACATAGACAAATACAGATTCCTAATAAGAAGCCGCAATAATTTCAGCAGGAGGAGGAGTCTCTTCTACCTCGCCTTTATGGACGAGTTCAATTTCAAGAACCTCAACAGGCTTAGCAGCAACCTTCTTTTTTGGAGCCATTTGTTCTTGTTATTTTTTGATGATTTGCAGATGAAAGGATTAAAAAAGAAGAGAAAACTTGTCGAGCAATTTGAATCAAAAAAGAAGAATTATAGAAGAAGAATTGTGATGGAAGCAAGATGGCAAAAATTGAGTATTTATAAGAAGAGCCCCCTAATGAATACCTAGTAAAGTTCAATCTTGAGTCTACTAGGGTTAGATAGGTAACGGATAAATACACAGTAAAAAACTATCTGTTAAGGGCCCCACAACAACTAAAAAGCCGTTAGTCTTCAAGAAAAATTACCTATTTTCCATGCTAGCAATGCATGAAGCCTGGACGAAATAATCTCCTCTTTCCTTGGCCAGGTAGAATAAAAAAGGAGATAAGTGGCAAATGTTAGTACCAGATAAATCCAGCCTGGCCTGGAAGCTATAACATCAACTTTGCTTCACCAGCCGGGGCATTAACTTGTGCAACATTCAGGAATCTTGGCACCATCCAGGGGGAGGATAATCCAAGTCAGATTATAATAAGTCAGCATGACCTGACAAATCAAGTATAAACATAGTCAAAACATTTTACCACGAGCAACCGAACATGCCAACCTTATTACCAACACTACTACAAATTCAGGCAATAACAACGCCCCATCAACAACGCAAACTCACGAAAATTAAGAAAAACCGTTGTGGAATGGATAATTATTTTTCCGCGGAATTTTATTAAACCTAATAACAACGGTATTAGTTTTTTGAACGTTGTTATTAGTTTTAACAACGGGGTGAACTAAAATAACCGTTGTAAATATATAAACTAATAACAACAGTTTATTCTGTAAACGTTGTTATTAATTTGGCGCAAAATAAGGAAAAGTAATAACAACGGGCACAAATAAACCCGTTGTTATAATGTGTTATTAATTTGGCGCAAAATTTGGCGTAAATTAATAACAACGGATATGATTTTGTTGTACGTTGTTGTTAGTTGTAACAACGGGTATAACTTTGTTAACCGTTGTAAATAAGTAAACTAATAACAACGGTTTACTATGAATAATAACCGTTGTCAATATTTGTTAATAAAGATGAAAAAAACACACAACACTAATAATACTGCAACACAAAAACACAAACACAAAGCGATTATACTGCATCACAAAACCACAAACACTATACTCCCTGATCGTCTCTTTGTCATCATCTCCGTCTGCTATTTCTTATTAATCAGGTATTCTAATAATTTTTCTTTATTGATTTCCTGAATTTCGTTTATTTGTGAATTAGTTGCCTTATACATTGCATTTTCTGAATTAGTTGGCTTATTATTGAATTAGTTTTAATTAGTTGGATTTTCTGAATTACTTGGCTTACTATATATACTACGAATGTAGATAAATGACTCGAACTTGGATGAATGCTGCGAATATGAGTGACCCAAACTATAAGGATGGTTTAGCTGAATTTTATGAAGTCGTTGCGAACAATTTGAATGGTTCTTCTAGTATTCCATGCCCTTGTGAAAGATGTGGTAATATTAGGTATATGGCTATTCCGGACGTTAAAATTCACCTAGAAAAGTATAGTTTTAGTCGATCCTATACCCGTTGGATTTTTCATGGGGAATCATTAGAGGAAGATAATAATTTTGAAGAAGATGATCTTGAGGTATACGAAAGGATAACTGATGATCCCGAGTTTGCCGAGTATGTTGAGTTGGAAGCAGACGAGTTGAATGTTGGGTCTACAGATAATGAAGAAAAAGATGATGAATCAAATGCTTTTGAAGATGAAAACATTAATTTGGATGACCTTGACAACATGTATGAGAAGTTGTGTGAGTCTGAAGCGCCTCTATACCCTGGTTGTAAGTACACAAAGATGTCGGCTGTGGTGAAGTTGTATAATATCAAGGGGGCAAATGGGGTTAGTGACACGTGTTTCACTAGTTTATTAGCCTTGATAAACGACATGCTTCCAGATGGTAATGTTCTTCCCGTTAAGACATATGAGGCTAAAAAACAAATTAGAGGGGTGGGTATGAAATATGAGAAAATACATGCATGTCCAAATGATTGCGTATTGTATCGAAAATTATATCAAAACTTAACCAATTGTCCGGTTTGTTTTGAGTGGCGTTATAAGGATAAGGAAGGGATCCCGGCTAAGGTGTTATGGTATTTTCCAGTGATACCAAGATTCATAAGGATGTTTGCGAATAGCAATGATTCAAAAATGTTAACTTGGCATGAAACTGGAAGAATAAATGATGGGAAGCTAAGACACCCGGCAGATGGTATGCAATGGAAATCGTTCGACGCTAAGTATCCCGAGTTCGGCATTGAACCTAGAAACTTACGTCTAGCGCTGTCCACTGATGGAATGAACCCACATGGAAACATGAGTACCCAACATAGTACTTGGCCAGTAGTGTTGGCAATATACAACTTACCTCCATATGTGTGCATGAAAAGAAAGTACTTGATGTTGTCGTTGTTAATTTCCGGCCCTAAACAACCTGGAAATAATATAGATGTCTATTTGGAACCTCTTTTAGATGATTTGCGAATTTTGTGGGATAGTGGGATAGAAGTATTTGATGCATATAGGAATGAAACTTTCAATTTGAGAGCGATGTTATTGTGTACAATAACCGACTATCCGGCTTATGGCGACCTTTCTGGGCATACGGTGCATGGGAAAGAGGCATGTCCATTGTGTGGGGAGGATATCGAGTCTGAATACTTGAAGTGTTCTCATAAGTATGTGTATTTGGGAAATAGGAGGGGCTTGGATCCTGACCATTGTTATCGCAAGCAGCAGAAAGCATTTAATGGACGTCAAGAACTTCGTCAACCTCCTAGAATTTTGAGTGGGCATGAAGTTTATCAGAAAGTAAAGCATATTGAGATAAAATATGGGAAGAAGAACGGCTCTAAATTGTCTACTCGTGGGTATAAGAAAAGATCCATATTTTTTGATAAACTTCCATATTGGCCTGACCTGGAGGTCAGGCATTGCCTCGATTTCATGCACATTGAGAAAAATGTCTGTGATAATATTATCAATACCCTCCTGAATGTTCCCGGTAAAACAAAGGATAACGCCGCAGCTAGGGAAGATATGCAAATGATGGGTATTAGGCTAGAGTTGGCACCACAGAAGAGAGGTAATGGTACATTTTTACCGCCAGCAGCTTATACCCTTTCACGGAATGAGAAAAAAGAGTTTTGTGCATGCTTGAATGGAATTAAAGTGCCACATGGTTATTCGTCCAACATCAAAAGCCTTGTGTCGATGCAAGATCTAAAACTCACCGGGTTAAAGTCACATGATTGCCACACTTTGATGCAACAATTACTATCCGTGGCTATTCGCTCCATTTTACCTGAAAAGGTACGATATGCTATTACCAGATTCTGTCTCTTCTTCCAGTCCATATGCGATAAAGTCATCGATCCCGATGATGCGGATTCATTGCAGGACCTCGTTGTCACCTCTCTTTGTCATTTTGAAATGTATTTTCCACCCTCTTTCTTCACTATCATGATTCACCTGACCACTCACTTGGTTAGGGAGATTTTGTACCTTGGGCCCGTGTACTTGAGATACCAGTATCCTTTCGAAAGATTGATGAAAGTGTACAAGGACTATACATCTAATCGGTATCGTCCAGAAGGTTGTATTGCTGAACGTGCTATATTAGACGAAGCTCTTGCATATTGTTACGCTCATCTCTCCCCTGAGGAGTTAATTGGCGTTCCAAAGAATCGTCATAGTGACTGGATGACCGGAAAAGGTATTAGGGGTCGGGTTGAAAAAATTGTGGCACGTGACATGTTACATTTAGCACATACGTATGTGCTAAACAACGAAGATGAGGTGCAACCTTATATTCAACAACACAAAGATGAGCTCAAATACAATCACCCAAACAAGAGCGAGATGTGGATTGCAAACGAGCATAAGAAGACATTTGGAGAGTGGTTTAGGAATGTTGTCTTGGAGTATAAGAATTTGTATGGTGATGACATCTCTCCTAGGTTACTACGTCTTGGGTTAGGTCCAAATGCCAGGGCCACTTTTTTCAGCGGTTTTGCTATTAATGGTTATACTTTTTACACCCGCGAGCAAGATGAGTTGAGCACAATGCAAAATAGTGGTGTGAGTTCTGAATTTGAGGCAATGCACTTTGCTACTTCAAAAGATAAAAAACCTATTTGGGGAAAATGCCTTTATTATGGTGTTATTCAAGAAATATTGGTATTAGATTACATTGATTTCACAATACCTCTGTTTCGATGTAACTGGGTTGATAACAACAACAATTGTGTTCGAAAGGATAAAATGGGATTTACGTTGGTCAATTTGGATAAGGTTGGCAATAATAAGGATGATCCTTTCATAATGGCATCCCAAGCTAAACAAGTGTTCTATGTCACCGATCCTATGGATAAGAAGTGGTCTGTTGTACTATCTATAAGGAGTAGACGGGGTGCACCCGATAATGGTGGGGATAATGATCAGGATGTCGTGTTTGAGGGAATGGATCACTCTTCCACTGTATCTTATTTCGACAATGTTGACACTGATCATGATAACATTGAAAGCATCTATATGCGTGATGATCATGGTGAAGGTATTTGGGTTAACGAAGAAACTATGTCGGGCAAGAAACGTCCCCGATCCTGAGGTGGTTAATAATGTGAGGTATTAGCTTATATATTTGTTTTTTTTTTTAGTTTCTGTTATTTTTTTAAATAACTATCTTTCTGATTTTTTTTAAATAACTTAGGAACGGCATAGTAATAACAAACGTAAAGCACTGATACTTTATTAGCTCGAACAGATTTTCATTTAGGAACCATAGCGGAAATCTTACAACCATGCATAGCGGATACAGACACACACACTTGACACTCAACATCTATTATGATAGGCTGATACAAGACCACAGGCCCTAAAACCCCATTACACTGCTATTATGATAGGCTGATACAGACACACAGGCCCTCCCGACCATCAAACAAGACCACATACAGGCCCTCCCATCCCATTACACTGCTATTATGATAGGCTGATACAGACACACACACACTTGACACTCAACATCTAACACAGGACGTTGCTTGGAATTTTTAAGTGTACATTACTTGGAAAACAGCCATAACCTGGTTGTAGGCATCGACGATTTCTAAATTGGCCGACTGCTGACCATTCAAGATGGTCGGATACGGCACGTGGAAATAGTCCACGGTATTCTTCAGAAGCTCGGCGTCCTTGTCTGTGGCTACCCAGAGGTATGGTTCGACTGTTGATCTATTCGGAGCAACCCAGTCGCTCTTACCATGGCCTCTGAGTTGAAACATATTGCCAAGCTTAAATGCTGATTCTGCATCTGCAAGTGATGTTCCAAACTCAATGAGTAGTATCCCTTTGAATCCCCAAGGCGCCCATTGTGCCTTAATTCTGCTGACCGAGTATCCCAGCTCAATAAGCTTATTCCTCAAAGGAGTAAAGCTTTTGGCAACAAATTTTCCATCGTCCAAATGGCCTGGGGCATTCATTAGGACACAATGATATGGACGAGCAACATTTTGAGACATTTCAAAAATAGACAAGTAATTTGATGGTTTTGGTTTGGTTTATTTGGAGTGAGTATTCTTTTCTGAATTTATAGCATTCAGTGTATTGTCTTTAGTTTTTGTTAGCTTTGGTCATTGTTGAAGATTCCCAAATTATTTAGCTTTTGGTCATTCATTATACAGTCTCCATGTTTTGGTTTCTGCTGATATTATTATTGCAATGTATAGTGCTTATGATGTTGCTGTCTTTTTTGGTTTCTGCTGATTATTATTGCAGTGTATAGTGCTTATGATATTGCTGTCTCTAATTATAATTAAAAAAAATAAAGGTAAGCAACAACAACGGTTGTTGTAAATATACCCGTTGTGATTGCTTATAACAACGGTTATTAATCACAAACCGTTGTCATAGTGTTTATTAATTACAACGGGTAGACTACTTTAACCGTTGTCATTACTCTATCACAACGGTTTGTTTATAATAACCGTTGTCAATATTTGTAAATAAAGATGAAGAAAACACACAACACTAATAATACGACTTACTGCAACACAAAAACTCTATCACAAAGCGATCATACTGCACCACTAATCGTCTTTCTGTCATCATCTCCCTTATTAATTTTTATCAACTATTTCTTATTAAGATTTTCTAGCTAGATTGTTCAATTCTTATTATTGAATTCAGTGTATTGTCTTTAGTGTTTGTTAGCTTTGGTCATTGTTGAAGATTCCCAAATTATTTACTTTTGGTCATTCATTATACAGTCTCCATGTTTAATTACTTCTTATTATTGAATTTTGGATTTTCTGAATGTCGTTTATTATTGAATTTGTGAATTAGTTCAATTCTAATTTTGCTTTATCGATTGAATAGCTTTGAATTGAATTAGTTTAATAACTTCTAAACTTAAGTCAAAAAACAAATTAACGTATCAACATTAATATTATTAAATAATAAGTTCAAACGGCGCCACACACAAATGGCGCCAAAACAACCAAACAACTACAACCAAACAACAACAACAACAACAAACTAAATTGAGTCCGGGTAAATCTCCCGGATAGCTGCCACCGCTAGAGCATATGCATCAATCGGGTCAGCCTCGGCCAGAGCCAACCCTTCCCACTGCTCTACCTGGGTCACTTCAACGAGGTCGACCCCATTTGGGAAACGGTAACGGTCATGTTCGGAAGCCACCCATAGATATGGCCCAGGCTGGTGGTCCGTGCTCTCAATAAAATCTTTTCGCCCATGCCCGGCCTTGTCAAACATTCTTGCCAGTTTGAATGCGGACGCACGATGAGCATCCGTCATCCCAAACTTGAAAACGAGTTCCCCTGTAAAGTACCTGCGATGATAATTAGGCCACATCTTCTTGATTAAGTAGCCATTTCGAATAAGCGTATCACAGAGTTTCTTGTAGCTTTTACACACAACGTAGCCACCTCAATATGAGAAAGCATTTGTTTCATGATGCAAGCATATGGTTTAGTAAAAGTTTCAGACATTTTGTTAGTATTGAGGCTGGGAAATTTCGTATGGTTTAGCAAATATGTTATTGATTGGAGTTGGGAAATTTTGTATGTGGTTGATAACCTTGTATTGAGGATGTATTTATAGAGACTTATTGATTGGAGTTATTGAGTCACATGCAGTTATTGATTCACATGCATGCATTGGTTCACATGCATGCATTGATTCACATGCATTTACAAATCCCAAAACGACTATACATTCACATGCAGTACGTTATTGATTGAGTAAATGTGTGAATGTATATAAGCAGTTACATTTCCTATGCAATCAATGCACTTACATGCAGTAAATTGAGTAAATGTGTGAATGTATATATGCACCGATGTCATTACTCTATCACAACGGTTTTAGTCAGCAAAACCGTTGTGGAAAGTAATAACAATGGTTTTTTTAACGAATAACCGTTGTTATTTCTCTATCACAACAGCTATGATGCACCGATGTCATTACTCTATCACAACGGTTTTAGTCAGGAAAACCGTTGTGGAAAGTAATAACAACGGGTTATTTAACCACTAACCGTTAATATTTCTCAATATTATTATTTTTAATTAAAAGATATTGCAGTCCAAACCCGTGAATAAACAACAGCAGAACAACTGTAACAGCAGAACCAGCATTGATTAAAGCATCCATTGAACATCATCAATGGCAGCATAACCCCTCTATAAATACAGCCTCAAAACCCCTCCTTTTAATATTACATAACCCTAATTAATTACTCCAAAAATTAACATCATCAATGGCAGCAGTTAACCTTCCCAACGATGAGACGACCCTTACAAAATTGATTGCAGATGAGGAGGAGGCTCTTGCCGTAGTTCCCGCTGATCATCACCCATTGATTAAAGGATCCATTGAACATCGAAGGGATTATTGGATTAAGAGGCTTGAAGCAGTCCGACTTGTCAACCAAGCGTCGTCATCATCATCGTCCTCTGGCTACCCACGTCGGCCTGATACTCGCAGGTTGGATGCCGCAAGAGATATGTTGAGTTGTACCTGTCCTACCTTATCTCCACATGCAAGACGTGTACTTGCATACATTGAATCTGTTATTGCAAAATACGAGGTTAATGATCCGGAAGTCATCAGTATCATCAATATTGTTCCGGATTGTTGGTGGCAGTGTGAGAAAAGCTTTTTACACTTAACCGGAATTGTTCCGGATTATTTAACATCTTTATTTATTTGATGTCGGATGAATGTTATGTACTTTATTATAAAATCTAGGTTATTCCTAATGAAATCAATGAGAAAGAATGTTGTTTAAATTGTTTGAATTGATATGATTAATTCCGTTGATGTTCAATATTTTGATGTTTGATCAATAGCGATAATCTACTATATATATATATAAAAGGGTTTAGGGTTTAGGGTTTAGGGTTTAGGATTTAGGGTTTAGGGTTTAGGGTTTAGGGTTTAGGGTTATTTTGAAGTAACACACGTATACTAATAATGATACTTAATAATTAAAAGTGATCCGACCCGAAAATGATACTTAATAATCATCACGCGGATAATAAATAAGATTTCTATCGAATTAAAATAAATAACCCGATAGTAGCTAATTAATTTTGGGTCGGACAGTTTCAGGTTTGTGATGCAAAAACGGCCCGACTCGATATATAACCTCATCCGCTAGCATATTAACATTTAAATGATCGAATTAAATTAAATTAAATGAACAGACACACGAATAAACAGACACGAAAGCCGAAAGGACACGACCCTCGCTCGCTGCTCCCTCACCCAATTAAACTAACCCGGTAAAGTTACATACCCTACGAATCTAACCTGATCGGAATATGGCCGGCCTATTATTATTAACCATTTACTTGTTGATAAAACGTATGTACATACATACACAATAATATATATATTATATATAGGTGGTAAAAAAGCAATAAACCGTCCTTTTTAGTTAATTTGAGCATATATATATATATATATATATATGCATCGTCAATATATCCGTCCCTTTTAGCGTACTTGAACGAAGTCGATCGACCCCATATATATATATATCATTATTTAATTTGGGAAACATTGACGTGTATATATAATACTTGCATGTGCATGGATGAATCTGTTATTATTGCAAAGTAGTACGAGGTTAATGATGCGGAAGTCATCATCATTAATTATTATATATATATCATCAATATTATCATCAATATTATTGCAAAGTAGTACATATATACGAGGTTAATGACACGTGCCCCCGACCCAAAAGCGATCGACCCGAAGTACGTAGCTACTAGCTCTAGATAGTGGATTGCCCGATCCGTAACTGGCCACCCGATCAGTTTCAGGTTAGCTAGTGATGCATGATTATAATAACCAGGTCCTTAATTAAAAAGAAAATGACCCGATTCGAGAATCACTAGACTCGATATATATATACCACATCCGCTTGACCCGGAAATTATCGACGACCCGCCCAATTATAAACATTCCCGAAACAGACACGAAAGCCGAAAGGACCCTCGCTCCCCGACCCAAACTAATAATATATAATAACCCGATCGATAAAGTTATTAATTACAAACCCGCCGAATCTAACCCGATCGGAATTGATTCCCAGGCCAAACCCGATCCGAGCTAATAATTAAACGTAACTTACGCCTATAATATAAAAATTTAGAGCAAAGTAAAATAAATTAAATTAAATTTTGAGCAAAGTTAAATAAATTAAACGTAATTAATGAATTTATTTTCGTGCCTCAAATTTTAATACCGCGCGCGCGTATCTGAAAAATTAAAAAAAAAACACATAATCTATAAAAACGGTTCTTTATAATACCACCGTTGTTATTACTTTCAACAACGGGTCATATTAAAGAAACCGTTGTCATAGTGTTATTACTTTCTACAACGGGTGTTCTTTAACCGTTGTCATTACTCTATAACAACGGTGGTTTTTAGTATAACCGTTGTCAATAGTTTCTCTTAATAAAAAATAATTTACAATCCTATAGAGTAAATTAAACACACAAATAATTTACAATCACGTACATTATCATCATCATCCTCCTCGTTTACAATCATCCTCGTTTACAACACAAATCTTTTTGTTTATTATCATCATCATCCTCCTCGTTCTTTTGATCATCATCCTGCTAGTTCTCTTTATCATCATCCTGTTCTCATTTTCATTATCAGGTAATTTTTGTGTTTCGTCTTTAGGGTTTTAAGATTGAAGTTCATCTTTTTGTTTTCATTTTCTGTTTATCGTTCTCTTTATCATCTAGTTTCATTCCTTTCTAAGTTTTTAGAGTTTTAGAATCTCTGCATGACTCTTTATTTGTTCAGTTACTATTTCATTCATTTTCAGGTCTTAGGGTTTTAGAATCGCTGTATGCATGACTCTGTTCCGTTACTATTTCATTTCTTTTGAAGGTCTTAGTGTCTTAGGATTATCATGGGTGAAAAACGGAAAAGAGTAGAAAACAATGATAAGGGGGATAAGCTTGGTGAGAGGGGTGCTTCGAAGTGCTCTGCAGCCCTGTCGGTTATGTCGCGGTCCCGATACAAAAATAATTACCCGCACTTAGGCTAACAACATAAGGAATGTAATTTGGGAAGTAGGGTGTCGATCCTCAGGGAGTACATGTTAACTATGGATTGCTATGGATTGATTTTCATTTAAGTTCGAGTCATTAGAGGTGGTTGTCTAAACTATTAACATAAAATAAAATGACAAGTATGTAAATGACGGTATGTAAATGACAAATATGTAAATTGCAAAATGTAAAACTCAAAACAGACTACTTACCCGATCGGGTTGTCACGTACCCGATCGGGGAAGTTCTCTGATCCGAATGACAACAATTAAATTCTAACTAAAGGCGATATTTAAATGACAATATTGAAAGACTATATAACTAGACTAATAAACTAGATAATAATAATAAAGTAAACTATCTAAGAACGGAAATAGAAAGACGATAAAGTAAACTATCTAGATAACAATAAAATAAACTATCTAAAACGGTAAAGTAAACTAACTAATCAAGTTGAAATAGTGAAAGAGAAATACATGTAAAACTAATTAAAAGTTTCATTGATACCAACATTAGAATTACTATGATCGTCTAGGCCTTGTAGCGGTATATTCCTTTCGGATTCATACCGACCTTTTAGTGGGTCCTAACGTCCTCTCAGCATGGTTAGGTCACTAAACCCCTATTGGCAGTCCTAATTCCCATCCCAACTCTCGTTATAAAGATAGAAATAGACTAATAAAAACAATTGTTCATGGCCGTTAAACAAAGTTATAGAATTTGACACAACCAAAGGAAGAAACAACTAGATGGTTCAAATGGTATCTACTCTTCTTTTAATTCATTTAACTCGTAAATCATTTCAATATTACAACTCTATTTATTTTATGTACACAATGTTAATCTTACAATATTAGAATTAATCTAATTTATATAGTCATGTGATTAAGTATATTAATAAGAAAAAGATGTAGGAAATTAGACTATGAAATATAAATACTAAAGTGATTATGGTGATTATATTAATAATGGTTCTAGTGATGAATTCTATGATTATATGATTAGGTAAAATATAATGTGATATCCTAAACAATATTTCAGTTTTAACTAGATTAATTTTAGATTGATTTCCTAACAACAACAGTACGAAAACAATACTAATAAGTTTAAGGTTCATGATGAAAATTGCATAGTGAAAGATAGAGAATTACCGAGTTTGGAATATGAATATGTAAGAATGAAAGTAAAGAACAAATACCCAATAACAAAAGCTATGACAACACTAGAGAAATACTAAGAAATAAACTATATTCTAAAACTTGTAAGAAAGAAATAAACTATGAAATGTGTTATTGTATGAAAGTATGCTAAAAGATAATATGAAGTTGTGTAGTATATGATGATAATTGTGTGTGATGATCATTGGCTTTTATAGGGCTGCATGGCTGCTGATCCCTCGTCCAAATTCATACCCTAGTCAAAGCATTAAATCACACATTTAAGCTCGGTTGAAGAAGAGCTAAGTAACGTCCATTTGCAGAAATACCCGATCGGGTAAATGGTAATCCGAGCGGGTAAGTGTGCAAGATGGATTCTTCCGTCTTTTCGTCTTAGGCACGGAATCCTATGCCTTGGTCTTGGTCAATGCAATACGGAATTGGGCTTGGGTTGATCTTCTTTTGACTTGGGTTGATGTTTCCTTTTGAAGTTCAAAGCCAAAGTCCAAGATAAATCCAATTGAGGAAGGATGTAGCGGAATCGTAATCAAATCGTGAACTGGGTATCATCAATTCCTTGAAAACTCGTATCCTAGTGCCTTTGCTCCATAAAGTAGGAAAATATAGCAAAACCACTTCATTTCCTATAAAACGAGTCAAAACACGCAAAACAACTAGAATAGCAATATTAGCTCGTTAATCACTTAACAAAGTGCATAAATCGTATAGAAATTGAGCTAAAACGGGGGATAAATCAGTACAAAATATCACTTATCAAGCCCTTGCAGCTATAGCGGCAAAAACGCCGATGGAAATAAAATGGAGTGTGAAAGGTGTTCCTACTGGTCCAAATGCTGGCCATTTATCCACTTGGATTGGAGTTACAACCAAACAGTTTGCGCCTATTGATTTAGATGATTTCAGGAATATAAATCCTGTATTGCAGAACTTACTCTTGATCCGTATAAAGGTATGATAATTTCTTTAGCTAAACACCATTTTATTTTGCAGAAGTTACTATTACATAAGGCAGGAAGCCGTATAAAGGTTCGTATAAAGGTATGATATTAGACAGCCGCTTATTAGTATATATGATGATGATGCAGGAAGCTTTCGATATTCCCGACTGCCATGATAAGTATCTATTACGTAAGGCAACGACAGTCTTAAGGCAGTGGAGGTGTGACCTTGCCAAATTACACTTGTATGTCGACAAGGAGACGGGGGAGATGCATAAGAGCCCACCGACAAAGTACCGTAACATCACTCAGCAACAATGGGATAATTATAAGGCGAAAAGAGCTACTGAAAAGTTTCAGGTTAAGTTTCTATGTCATATGTTTACATTTTTCTAAAACTCTACTTAAGGTTACATTTTTCTAAAAGTTTCAGGTTACATTTTTCTAAAACTCTACTTGTATCTATAATTTTTTAATTGTATCGTCTACTTGCGATTTTATATGATTTGAAGACCGTTAGTGCCAGAAATCGTGCTAACATTTCACAGAAGCGGGGGGTATATTATGGTTCTCGAGGCGGTTTTAGATTGATAGAAGAAAATCTCGTAAGTAGCATCTATATATTAGATTTTTTTAATCATACTTGGACTTGATATACATTTATACATATATTATTTTTGAGTTAATGTGTAGGTGTCAAAGGGAGTGACCGACTTGAATCGGCACGTAACTTATAAAGAAGGGCACACGCCTAAAAGTTCCCGAACATGTAACGAATATGATCAGGAAGTCTTGGCCAACATAGTAAGTATTATTTTATTAAGACGGGTTTTTAATAACTTTAGTGTTCAATTCTTGTATGTCTGACTATCTATTTATTTTAGTAACAAAAATAAAATTAAGTTTATTTAATATATTATAGGAGAATGTTCTGAAGGAGGTTGCGGAAGGGAAATTCACTTCGGTGGTCGTGACGAGTTTGCCTGATCGATCGGCCGTCCGACCGCATCCAGGCGAATGGAGGGCTCCATTAGCATGTCGGAGTCACGAAATATATGGGACAACTAGCCCGATAAAAGAAGAAGAAAATAAGGGGAAGGCTGACATGGTACCATTTTATATTGTCATTTAAAATTCACATGTTATTTTTTTAAACAAAATGCTGATTCTACATTTTTTGCGTGCAGGTTCAGTTATTGGCCTCCGTGATACTAAAAATGAATTCTGGAGGCAAGCCTTCCGAAGAAGAATTGAAGATGATGGAGGATGTCATTAAAAAGGGTGAGGTAGTGCAAC
>JAIUZE010025962.1:0-30833 GCA_022085475.1 Heliosperma pusillum | reverse complement strand
TGATGAATATATTTAATGATAGGTTCCGGTTTTAAAATTTACCGATTTTCACTAAAGTGAACCTATTAGAAACGTATTCTCATCTTTTATTTATTTAAATTATTTTTTTTTCTTTCCGCAAATTTGAGGGTGTCACATGTGTGTTGTGACTTCTTCATCTACCGCTTTGCCAAGTATTGAAGATGTGCCTATTGTTCGAGAATTCGTTGATGTATTTCCTGAAGATTTGCCCGGGATTCCTCCCGAGCGTGATGTTGAATTCTCTATTGATCTTGTTCCTGGTTCTGGTCCCATAGCCAAAGCTCCTTATCGTATGGCTCCGACCGAATTGAAAGAATTAAGGAAGCAGCTAGATGATATGATTGAAAAGGGTTTTATTCGACCAAGTGCCTCGCCTTGGGGTGCTCCTGTTCTTTTTGTAAAGAAGAAAGATGGTTCTATGAGGCTTTGTATTGATTATCGTGAATTGAATCGGATTACAATCAAGAATAGGTATCCTTTACCAAGAATTGAAGATTTGTTTGATAAATTAAAGGGTGCTTCTACTTTTTCAAAGACTGATTTGAGATCAGGTTATCACCAAATTCCCGTTCGAGATGTTGATATTCCAAAGACCTCTTTTAGTACAAGGTATGGTCATTATGAGTTCAAGGTGATGCCTTTTGGATTGACAAATGCTCCCGCTATCTTTATGGATCAAATGAACCGCACATTTAGTGAGTATCTTGACAAGTGTGTAGTGGTATTCATTGATGAAATTCTTATTTTCTCCAAGTCCGAAGAAGAGCATGTTATTCATTTGAGGATTATTTTAGGTGTTCTACGTCATTAGAAGTGGTATGCTAAGTTCTCAAAGTGTGAACTTTGGTTACCTAAGGTGTCCTTTCTTGGGCATGTGATTTCTAAAGAAGGTGTAATGGTGGATCCTTCGAAGATTGAGGCCGTTGTTGATTGGAAGAGTCCGACTGATATTAGAGAGATTCAAAGTTTTCTTGGTTTAGCTGGTTATTACCGTAGATTTGTCAAGGATTTCTCTAAGCTTGCTAGACCGATGACCCAGTTGTTGAAGAAGGAAACCAAGTTTCTATGGAATGAAGCTTGTGAAGCCGCGTTTCAAGAGTTAAAGAAAAGGTTAACTACCGCTCCGGTGTTGACTTTGCCTGAAGATGGAGTGACTTTGATGGCTATTGTGATGCTTCTAACATGGGAGTGGGTTGTGTTCTTATGCAAAATAGAAAAGTGGTGGCGTATGCTTCAAAACAGTTGAGAGGTCATGAAGTGAACTATCCTACTCATGATTTGGAATTGGCCGCCGTAGTTCATGCTTTGAAAGTGTGGCGACATTATCTTATTGGAGTTCATTGTCGTATATTCACCGATCACAAAAGTTTGAAGTACATATTTACTCAAAAAGAGTTGAATATGAGACAAAGAAGATGGTTGGAATTGGGGAATGATTATGATTTTGAGTTGTTGTATCATGAAGGGAAGGCTAATGTAGTTGTCGATGCTCTTAGTAAGAAGTATTCTCATTCCTTGAATGTTATGTCGGTATACCCGATGATCTTGTTGCCGAGTTTCGAAAGTTGAAGTTTGGAATTCGTGGAGCGTGGATTTTTATGTCAGGTGCTTGACTGACGAGCCTGTTTTATCCGTGAGATCCCGAAGCCAAGTTGATTGCTCTTACCTACAAGTTTATTCAAGCCAAACTTCTTCGAAGGTAAAGGTAAAGATTCAAGTTTGATGAGGAAGGTTTCTTCGTTTCCATGGTCGTTTATTTGTTCCTAATGCTCTTAATTTGAGGAAGCGGTTCTGATGAAGCTCACCTTTCCCCCTGGTTCTATTACACCCCGGAGGTGATAAGAGGTACAAGATTTGAAGCTACAATTTTGGGGGCCGACTTGAAGGGTGATGTTGTATCTTATGTTGGTAGATGTCTTACTTGCCAACAAGTGAAGATTGAACACAAGAGACCCGGTGGATTGCTACAACCGTTGGATATTCCGCTATGGAAGTGGGAATCTATTTCTATGGATTTTGTTATGGCTTTGCCGAGGACCGTGGGAGGTAAAGATGCCGTTTGGGTTGTTGTTGATCGTTTGACCAAGTGTGCTAGATTTATTCCGATCAAAGAAACTTGGAGTTTGGATCGTTTAGCAAAAGCCTATGTGGATGAAATTGTTAGATATCATGGAGTTCCTATGGAGCTTATATCCGACCGAGATCCGAGATTCTGTTCGAGATTTTGGAAAGATTTAAAGAAGCCATGGGGTAGTAAGTGTGATGAGTATGCATTTAAGGCCGCTACGGATGGTCGACTGAGAGGGACTATCAGATTTAGAGATTTGCTTAGGCTTGTGTTTCTTGACTTCCAATCTAGTTGGGAAAAGAGTCTACCATTGGTGGCGTTTTCTTACAACAACAGTTATCATGCATCGATCAAGATGGCTCCTTATGAAGCTCTTTATGGAAGGAAATGTCGGAGTCCTATATGTTGGAATCAATTGAGTGACAATCGTGATTTAGGCTCCGCTGTTCTTGTTGAAACCATTGATAATGTGAAGGTCATTCGTGATAGAATGAAAGCCGCTCAAGACCGTCAAAAGTCTTATGCCGATATCCGAAGAAGGTCGTTAGAATTCGAGGTTGGAGATAAAGTATTCTTGAAGGTATCTCCAATGAAGGGTGTTAAATGGTTTGGTGTTAAGGGTAAATTGAGCCCGAAATACATTGGACCCTTTGATATTGTGAAAAGAATTGGTGCCGTTGCTTATAAGTTGGATTTGCCGCCGAATTTGGCTAAGGTTCATGATGTATTCCATGTTTTTCAATTGAGAAAGTATGTAAGTGATCCAAGCCATGTCTTTCAAGTTGAAATGCCCGAGCTTGAACCGAATTTATCCTTTGAAGAGAAGCTGATCCGCATCCTAGATCGCAAGGATAAGAAGTTGAGAAGTAAGGTGGTTCCTTTAGTGAAAATCTTGTGGAGATGTGCTAATGTCGAAGAAGAGACTTGGGAAACAAAAGCTTCTATGCGTAGTAAATATCCGAGTCTACTCGAGTAAGGTATTTTTCTTTCGCTCAAGTTTCGAGGGCGAAGCTTTTTAAAAGGTGGGGTGATTGTAACACCCGGAAATGTACCCTATTTTTATAGTGAAAATATTTTACGGATACTTTTCAGCGAATTTAAGTTTTAACTTAGAATTTAATGTTTCGAGTCGAATTTAGAATTTCCGAGTTCGTATTTGGAATTTCCGCGAGATTCCATGTGAATCCCGTCTTAAGGCGACTTTGACTTTTATTGAATTTTTCCCCTACACATCTCATTCTACCACTTAACCTATTTTTCATTCACACAAACACAAAACATTACTTCTTCCTTAAGAAAAATCAAAAAAACCCTTGCCTCCATTTTGATCCATTCTTAGAATCATCGTATCTCATTCGTCTCTTGCTCAAATTCGCGTAAGTTCGTCTTATTCTTCCCCTTTTATCATCCTCTATCCGTATTGGTAATAAAATTACCGTCTTTCTCGCTTTTCAAACTTTCCGTCTTTCTCAAAATGAAGTAAATTCATCTTTTATTAACTATTTTGTAGGTGGTGACCTTCAAGATCCCGACAAAGACTATTTCCTAATAGAAGAGGACCTTGACGAGTAGTGAAGACGCAATAAGGTAACGGTGAAGGGTTACTCGATATCATTTACGTGTTTTACATGCTTTTTATGTTAGAATTCGTATTTAGAATACGATTAGAAAGCTTAGGATTTATGTTATTGATAATGATTGTTGTTAGTTGATGAATGTTGATGATGTATATTGATTGTTGATAATTATTAGAAGTAAATTATGATAATTAGAATTGATAGAACATTGTATGTTGTTCTCGGGTGAAGAGGTGCTCCCAGCCGGGTGACCGGCCGCCGGTATGCCCACCGGCTGGGAACACATCAGTAGGGGAAATTGGATTTTTGTGTGTATTGGTGCTCCTGGCCGGGGTACCGGCCGCCGGCCTCCAGACCGGCCTGGAGCACACTGCTCTGTTTTTGGTGATTTTTGTGTTTTAGTTTGATGCGCGAGCCGGGGTACCGGCCGCCGGTCCACTGACCGGCCGGCAACACGGCTGCATATTTTTCCTATGATTTCTAAAACTCGTAATTTATAATAGTTCGCATGATTCATTTATCGTATATTTTTACGTAGTGACTTATAATATGAATGTTTTTTATATATGATATTTTATTCGCTTGTATCACATGTTTTGTGACGGTTTTTGGTATGTTCCACTTTGAGTCGGTTTTTACAAATGATACGGTTTGAGCACTTATTTGTATTGTGCTTTGTACTCTTATTCCCTTGGCTACCTCCGCGTTCGTAAGGCTGGAATGTCGGAACGGGGAGGTATCCTACTGCTTAATTGCATGTTATAATGGGCATACGACAACGTTGTTGGGAGACGAACGCTTTGCGTTGATCGACCAGGCCGTCAAATGTTGTGTACTTGCGAGGTGGTGTTATTTGCATGTAGCGTACCGCTTGTTATGAGGCTTGAGCTCTTTTCCGCCTCTTTCGTGAATGTCGACCGAATTTGGGGTACTCGGCGTCTATGATTGACCGAGTCTTGGATGCGAAATGTTTATCGCATGTCGAATCGGAAAACGTTATTCCGAGAGTCTGGCCAGATTTAGACTAGGACCGTATTATTATCGTCGTCCTACCAGGAGGAAATTAGTCTACATATAACGAAATGTTGATCGTGTATGCGTTCAGGGAAATGCTTATCCTCGTGGATGCCTGTTCATCATACTTGCCATGTCCACGGTGCTAGTGCGTTTCATTTACCGTGAGAGATGTCGTCTTTGTGTCGTTGTTCTTGGATGCGTGATTTCATGATTTTATTCATGGTCATTGCATGTTTGGGCATCGTCAATGTATTGGTACGTTTGAATGGATGATAATATGATGGATTTATTGTGATCATCGCATGACTTGGCATGGTTGTTTGTCGCGTCTCAATCTTATCAAACTTATACCGCTAACAGTGAGATGCAAGCCCTAGTGAGCGTATTCGGTTGCCTAAGAGTGTCTTCCCCGAGTCTTTGTATAACATGATGGATTCGGACTTGTACCTCTTATGCTCTTATCATTATATCTTGAATTGCCTATCTATCCTTATTGTATTTCACATGTATATTCATATATGCATGATTTTACTTTTGTATTTCCTTCTATGTACGTTTAATGTGATATGGCTGGGAGAACCCGGAGTTACTCCCCACTGATTGTGGCGTTCATGTTTTTCATGGATGAACAGGTTGCTTGCATGGATGGCTTTTTGCTTATGCTATTTTGGGTTCGGGTGTAAGCTAGCGGGCGTTGTCCTTGGAAGATTCACCTCTAGTCGTTAATTAGCTAGTTTGCTAAACACTTTTACTTTGTTAACATTTTGAGAGACCCCGTCTCTTTATTGTATTTCGTACTTAGTTTGTAATATTTTGACACTCCTCGTATCATCTATCTTGCATGTATAAAAGTTTTTAAAATACCGTATTTCCGCAATTTAATTTACATGCTTGTATGTTTTATATTTCCGCATTCGCGAGGGTTGTCACACAAGATTTAGATTAGGACCGTATTATTATTGTAGTCCTAACGAGAGGATTAGAGTCTATAGTTGTCTTGTCTTCCATAGTGCCGATGCTAGTGCATTTCATTTACTGTGAGAGTATGGTTCATTCATATGTTGGATGAATATGATGATATGTTGATTGCATATAATTTGGAAGTATGTTTTGGATTGTTGGATGACTTGAATCGTATTTTTGGTACCATCTCTGACCTCTTCGTTTATATGGTTGCTAATGGTGAGGTGTAAGCCATCTAGTACCTATATGGTCGCCAAGGTGCATGTGTCTTACCTTGATTCGATTCTATCATCGCTCTGTCTCTATTTTGCTCTTACATGATTACGATGTTGCTTAACATTATCTGACATCACAAGAAAATATGTTGGTTTATCTAATATATCATCATCCTAATGTTATTTATAATCGCATGACGTACTGACTTATATATTGCTCACATCTTTTGGAATCTATTTAGATTTCTTATGTTGGAACATGTTTTTATCGTGGTTGTTTATGTGTGTTTTGATGTAATATGGTTGGGAGAACTCCGAGTTACTCCAAACTGATTGTAGCATTCATTGTTAATGAATAAACAAGTTTCAGGTTGGTGTTTCCATGGGATTTTGACGAGTGAGCTAGCGAGCGTTGTACTCACAACGATTGACCTTCACATTGTAGTTTATATTAGTCCTTATCATCCTATTTATGTTTTTATCAAGGGATCAGGATCCCTTACATTAATTTAAATTAATTTTTTTAAGTACGTCTTGGTTTTATGATTTTTTTAAGTACGTCTTGGTTTTATGATTTAGTGACATTCGCGGTTTTGCCTTTAAAGTTTTTAAAATCTTGTATTCTTCCGCTGCGATCTATGTGTTTAATTTATTGCATTATCGCGGGATGTCACAAGCAATGTTTGCCTTTGTTGCTAGCTCTTCAAAACAAAATTGTCAAAAGGAACATCTTTAATCGGGCCCAAACCGGAGTGAAGCACCGTTACAACAACTTCAGATCCAATGATGTTTAAATAAGGTTGGAAGAAGAGCTTATTTATTCCGTCCACCCAAGTGCCTTATGGGGGTGCATTTGATTCATGCCCTCAAGAATCTCAACTTCACAATGCTCATGAGGGAGCTTCTCATTCATGGCATTCGATAAACATCCATATGTCTCTGTAACACGTCTTCAAAGTTGGCTGGATTAGACAAGATAAATAACTCTTGAAAGTAATAATTAACAACCAAAGAAACCGCATCATTCCTAATTCGCTCCACACTATCATCGGCAACTAACTTCTTAGTGTGGTTTTGTAAAACCCTCATTTATCCATAAGCCTTAACTAGACCTTCCCAGTATTGAGTATGGTAAATTTAGTATTACCATGCCCATCCTTCAGCCACAACACCCTCAACCACTGTGTCCAATATAATTCCTCTCGACGAGTTAATTCAACAATTTTCGTCTTCTCCTCACCTGTTATTTCTTTATGCCTACTATATTTATAAAATGCAACCTCCCTAATAGCGGGATTTGGATCATGTGGAAGCCTTCTGTTTTCTTGGTATGAGGCCCAATTCATTCATGTTAAAGTGTTGGAGTATAGTAGTAAGAATACTTTAAATTTCGTTATAGTTCATGCCTTCAATAAATCCTAGGAAAGGGTATCTTTCTGGATCTCCTGATTTAGATTCATGCCTTCAATAAATCCTAGGAAAGGGTATCTTTCTGGATCTTCTAACTCAGATTGGCAATATATTAATAGGTGCATGCGCAGTGTGTGGGGATTTTGATTGTGTGATGGGCATTAATGAAAGGATTGAGAGTAGTGTTATTGTGGGTGAGATTAAGGACTTCGGGGACTGTGTTACCGGTTGTAGTCTTCAGGATATGAAAGCCTCTGGTGCTTTCTTCATCGGGAACAATAAATAGGAGGGGGCACTAATGTTTATTCCGAAATTGATAAGTATATGATAAATTTTGCTTGGATGGATTGATATCCTGATGGGAATGCTTTGTTCCTTCTCGAAGGTCTACTTAACCACTCACACTACAAAAAAAAAAGTCATTAGCAACCCACATTGGCAACTAACCGCTTATCAGTTTTGCAAGTTAGTCGCTTATTAGTGACCAACATAACACTGGTTGAAAAATTATATGCTAATTAGCAAGTAATAATAAGTTGGTCGCTCATTAACAACAAACATAACATTGGTTGCATATATTAGATGCTAATTTGCAACTAACAACAAGTTAGTCGCAAATTAATAAATAAAATGTCATTCGTTACAAAAGTTAGATGCTAATTAGAAACTAATAACAAGTTAGTCGCTCATTAGTAACTGCCTTAACATTGGTTTGGAAATATTAGATGCTAATTAGCAACCAACTTCAAGTTCGTCCCTAATTTGTATCCACCTTGACATTGACGAAAAATATTAAATGTTGATTAACAACGAATTAAAATTGATTTTTTGAATAGAATAATTACCAAAATTGTTCAGGGAACAACTAATGAGTGAAAAGTAGTGAAATACAATTCACAAATGAAACTATTTAATATATATTGCTAAACTGTGCTTAAGTTAAAGTATGTTGTGCTCCACGTCAAGCCGAGGTCGTGGATACGTCCAATTCATCTTCTCTCCTAAACACGGGTCAACATAAACAAATACCAATCCAAAAACACACGTAAATAGAGTTTGAAATGTTACATAGCTCTCGCGAGTTACGAGCTTGAAAAAACTGAAATAACTCGATATTAAGTACATGTATATGTAGATATATGTATCTGTCAATACTGACATTATTGTAACACCCCGTATTTTATAATAAATTTGACTCATAAATTTATTTATTAAATTAATTACTATTCGAGTTTAATTATTTAATTTGTATTTAACGCTTACAATCTATATTCTGTTATTTTCCATTTTGACCTAATTTGGATGGGTTAAAATGTATGCGCACGATTTGATTATTTAAATCGAATAGCTAAGTCTCCTATAAAAGTTCTTTGACCGTTTTCATTATACTAAACCCGATTTTTAGTTAGATTATTCATCTTGTTAGCTAACGGACCAAAACCCCACTTATTAACCATCTATAAAAGAAATCCTAAGCTATCTAGCAAATAGAAGGGCTGAGCAAAAATATACGATACGGTTTTAATATACGGATACGATATGGAATACGGTTTTAATTACAAGGATTTCCGGGCACACGATACGAATTTCCGGGTATACGATACGGTTTTTTATAAACCGTATCGGGTCCGGGTCGGGGAAAATCGAAACCGGGTATACGGTTTTTGACACGGTTTAATTAAAAATAACAAAAAATAAGGTGGATGTGAAACTTTGGGTTTGATATGTACTATTTGTGTGAAACTTTGTGGGTCAATCTTCGAATGTGAAACTTGCAATGTACGTAACTACTTTGTGGGTGTCAAAGTTTTCTGTGAACCGATGAAAGTTTGCATTTTGGCATCTTAAAACTAACTTTGCAAGTAGTTCTAATTTGTAATAATATTCCTAATAAATTATAGGGGCATCCTAGTAATGGGCTGTTACTAATTTTGTGAAATCAAATTTTGAGTTTTGAACATTATTAATTAAATCGGATCCGTGTATACGGTTTTTGGGTACCCGGTTTAACCGGGTATACGGAAACCGGGTACCCGGTTCAACCGGGTATACGGAAACCGGGTACCCGGTTAAACCGGGTACCCGGTTAAACCGGGTCGTATCCGGGTATTAATTTTTGCCCTTAAAAAAACCGGGTACCCGATACGGTTTTTAAAACCGTATCGGGTACCCGGTTTTGCTCACCCCTAGCAAATAAGTTGCTCAATCTCTTGTGCGTGCGTATTTTTGCCGCATCTCCTCTTCTCTTCCTCCTTTCTTATTTTCTCCCTTTAACTCCATTGTTATGCAACTTTCTTCATCCAAATAAAATATAAATTATATATTTACAATCTTGGCTCTTACACCTATAATATATTCTATTCACAATATTTTTAAGGGACTCGATTGTGTGGAGTTTAGACCTACCTTTAGGGTTTCTATAAATGATAGGTAAATTTGAAGAATAAGAAAAAGATGTCTTTCTTTGGGAGTTTTTGGAGGAGGATTCCTGTAGGACTTTATCAATGGCGTTTATATGAAGATGAAGATTATTTTACGGTCTTTATTGCACAATAAAGGTAACTAGGTGTTTTCCTTTATTTGTGTTTATAGAAAGTGAATTATTAACATGCTATAATGATTGATTGTATGATTAATTGTCTGTGTGGTTATTTATGCTTATGGTTCACATGTTTAATTTCATTTAATGTTTATGTTGTTATTCTATTTCCAATTATTCCTTTGGTGTGCGAAATAGGGTTCAAATCGCGACCCTAGGGTCGTTAGAGCTGGGGCGGCAGTGGGAGTACCGTGGCCTAGGGTTTCGGCCTCCTCCTTGTGGGAGAGACTAAGGTAAACTTCTTTTTGAAGTATTAGGGTTTTAGTATGCAGTGCTAAGGTTATAGTATGTTCGACTATAACTTCGCGCGTAAGCTAACCATGTTATACTTGTTCGAGCTATAACTTTGAAAGTGACGTTATGGGGCGGTGTACTATAACAAGACTTGTTGTGGTGACATGGCGGTTTGTACCGTGGAGTCGACCCCTCGATGATGGTGTTATAGAGGACTAGCCCGTGACGGAAGAGAGTTGTAGTTGATGATAGTATAACATCGCACGTATAACTAAGGTTATAACTTGAAGTACTATTGAGTAAAGGTTATAGCTGAAGGTACTATAACTTTACTGGAGTTAAGTGAAGGTTGTAGTTGATGATACTATAACCTGGTACGCTTAACTAAGGTTATAAGCGGTGTTACTATAACTTCACTAGGGTTAAGTGTAGATTATAGTGGGAGGCACTACAACATTTGATGTTATATTCTTCTATGTCTGGTGTTATGGTAGCTCAAACTATAACATGACCTTTCAGTTGTAATGTTATAGGTCAAGATACTATAACCTTTGGTCGGTTATGCTTGTTTATGTGTGGTGTTATCGCCAGTTGGACTACAACACTATGTACGCATATGATATTGGTTATTTCTTATTCAAGTATCGTTGGACGTCAGTTATACTGTTCTTGAGTTGAGTCGTGACTTCGTTCACGCATTGTTGGACAGTCGGTTATATTGTTCTTATGTTTAGTCGTGACGTTGTTCACGCATTGGTTGGTATAATCAGTTATATTGTACATTTGTTTGTTGCTGGTTGAATAGATACGGTAGTATCATCTATATACTATTCGGAATGAACAAATGCTACCCTTCGGGGGTTTATTTTGGTTTATGGTCGGGATTGGTCAGAGGAAGTGGTTATACGCTCTGGTCCCCGAGTGTCATTCGATGTACAGTTAATCCATCGAGAGTCTAGCTAGGTCTTAGACATATAGGCAGTGGTTATACGCTATACATAGTACCGTTGAGGCAGTGGTTATACGCTCCACACCGATGGAGGTAGTGTTTATACGCTCCGTTAGCTAGAGGCAGTGGTTATACGCTTTGGCAAGTTAGAGGAAGTGGTTATACGCTCTAACGGGCGTTCGCTCTATTCGCTATGCTTTGATGCTAGCATTGTGCCTTATGTTGCTATGGATTGTGTGCTACTTTGGATCTTGAATGTATTCATGGTCTAGTGGTTGCATTTGGTATACGTCTACAGGATTACATTCATATAGGTTGTGGTCCCGTCTCATGTTAAGTTTGGTTGCATATCATGTTCTATAAATTGTTTCACATGTCTGTTATGATTAATGTCTGTTGTTATAGATTTTTATTAATTAAGCCTATTGTAAACATGACTGGGAGAGCATCTAGTTACTCCCAACTGATTGTCACCCCCATTCTCAGGTTGAAGTGATTGATGCTTGTCTGCATGCTTTGGTTGAAGAGACTTGTGGCGAGGCAAATAATTTGTTAGGAAGTTAATCTAGTTTCAGGACATTAATAATGTTTTTGTTTAGTTTTGAATTTGAGTATTTATCCGGATTGGTCAGGTGTTTCTGCCATCTTGACCCTATTAATCTTTGTACTCTGATGGATTATTTATTATTAAGGTAATTCTTTTTTTTAATAATCTGGGGTGTTACATTTATAGAAATCCCGTAAAACATTTGATCATGGGATACATGTATTTTCATCGACAATTTTTCTTTCAGCAAGACTCGTTTTATGATGCGAATCGAGAACTAATTAACGATTTTGTAATTTAGTTCATGAAATTTAAATTATTTTGAATTTTTGAATGAATTCATGAAAGTTTAGTGAAATCTTTATAATTTATTTATTTGGTAAGTGAATGAAATTTATTTCAACGGTTTTATATTTTCGAATTTAATTCAATTTTGTACTTTTTATAATTTATTGAAATTAAATTAATGAAAGTTTTTTATTTGAGTTTATTTGAAATCTTTTGATTTGAAAAAAAAATGATGATTTTGTGACAGATTCATGTTTAATCGTTTTATTTGATTTGAAAAATCGAGTTTTAAGACAATTTTCGAGCTCGATTTTTGAGTTCGTTTCTCATGCGATTTGGCTCGATTTTCGATGCAACTTCAACCCACTATGTTCCCACCCATAAGGTCCCAAGTTCAAACCCCATTAACACCTCATACCCTTCCTATTTTCCAAGCCAACACCACGATACCATCATCTGTTATGACATTCACAACTCTAGTATAAAGAGGGGGTCGAGAAGGTAGCACCTGAGCTATGGCATTTACTTTACCGGGTCTACTTCCTTTAGATAGCAAGCTGTCGAGGTGTCTTGCTCCGTAAAGATGTTTGACCTCCTTGCACAATGCCACACAAGCTTCAGTATTATGGCCGATGTCGTCATGGAAGTCACACCTCTTGCTATGGTCCCTTTTGTCAGAAACCTTATCTCCGGTTGATCTCCAGGGACATTTTTCTTTCCCTCCCATGTCCTTCAAGGTTTTGAGCAGGCCTGCCATGTTTGTAAAGAATCCATACTCGCTTATCATTATAGGCAGGTTTGGATTATCCCGCCCGTCAAATCCTTCAGAGACTTTGATGACAGTAGGTTTGATGTATGGTTTTGACCTTTCACGTCCTTTGTCAGTCACTGCTTTCTTGGTACTTCTGTTAGTATCGTAGGTGTTCCTCCTGGATTCTAAGTCTTCTTCCAACTGAACTGCAGCCATTGCCTTGGATTGTACGTCTTCAAAGGTGTTACAGGAATTAGGGGTGTCCAAAACCGTTTCGGTTAACCGGTTAACGGTTCGGCAAAAAGGTAAACCGAAACCTAACTGATTTAAACCGGTTTTTTCGGTTCGGTGAACCGATAAACCGGTTCGGTTTATCGTTTAACCGGACCGAACTTATTACAACATAATTAAATTGGAAAAAACCAAACTTGAATTTGTTAATTTAAACATCATATCATAAGAAATAAAAACCTTGGCATAGCATATTAGGTTATCACCATTATACATCATTATATCATTATATCACCACAAAACTAACAAGTTTTATAAGCAAATCCAGAGTAGACGGACGGTGGTTGCCATGTTAATCTCATGTTGGAGTGTTGGACTTCTTTAACGGGATACACCATTCCCAACTACAAACACTGGTACACAACCCTTAGCAAGCGTCACCACCAAGCAGCCCATCATCCGCCCTTGTTTGTGTTGGTGTTTTGGTTGGTCATAGATTTCGAGGTGGCCTGGTTTCTTAGGGATGAGTGGTAGATCTCGAATTGGGTAGTAGAGATGGGTGAATGGTTTAAGAATGGAGGGTGGCTAAAAGTGGTGATTGAGGGTTGCCAGAGTATCATCATCGTCAGTAAGAAAGAGAGAACCGTGGTGGAGTTGATTGTTCATTATTGTATTAAGGGTTTGTGGCTGCAAATATGAGGAAAATTGGGGTTTTATATTCATTTTGGGCTTTGTTTGGTATCACTGGCCAGCTCAATACACAGTGCCTTTTACTTTTAAGTTTGGTTCGGTTAACCGTTTTTTTTGAAATCGTCAACCAGAATCAACTCGGTTGGATTATTTATGAATCGGTTTGGTTCACCGAACCGTTTTCATATTTTGTTTCGATTAATTGAACCTAAAAAAATTGGTTTTTCGGTTTTTTCTGTTCGGTTTTTACGGTTCAGTTAACCAACAACCCTAATATGGATACTTGGTCAGGTCCCTGTACAGATCTGAATCCTGATGGAGCCTCTGACGGAATGATTCAATTGATGTGGCGATGTCACACCTTGGGATTGACACCTTTTCTTTGTTGAACCTGTTCAGGAAGTCTCGAGTGGACTCGTCAAATTTCTAGGTCACACTGTATAGGTCGCTACTTTGCTTCTTTGGTTTCCTGCTGCTGGCGAATTGTTGGGTGAAGAAGTTCACTAGGTCGCAAAACTATCCAATGGTCATGTTGGGCAAGCTCACGAACCACTTCAAAGCGGCTCCTGATAGGGTAGATCTGAACCTCTTACACATGCATGCCTCCTTCAGAGGTCCTATCGTGGTGACTAACATCATCTTCTGCTTGTACTAGTTGATATGGTCCAGTGGGTCATCGGTTACATCATCCATCGTCATGGTTTGTGGCTTGAACCCCGAGGGCAGATTATTTGGGCAATGTTGTCCACGAAAGGGAAGTCCGCGTTGCTTTCAGGTGCGGCCTTCTCTATGGGGCGCGGCATCCCAGGTATCTTGTTATTGATCATGTCCCTTAGTTCCTGGAGCTATTGTTCTACCAGTCCTCATGTCCCTGCAAAAGGGTTAAGAACACCAGGGGCAGGGCCAAACAAGTTACCTCCAAGTGTTGCTCCTCTATGGGCTTGCTCTTCTAAATAGGGGTGGAAAGTTGCTATGCTCGGCAAGGGTTTAGTGTAGATGATGGCCCCCCATTGATCAGGGATGGTTTCCTAACATGGTGTACTTGTACCAAAGAAAGGGTTAGTGACGAAAGAAGCACCAGAAGGGATATTACCTTGAGTTTGCAGCTAGCCTGAGGGTGTAAGGTGGTTGGACGTCAGGATCCCTAGTCCAGCGGATCATATGGTCCAAGTAGGCGTTGTTACTCCTAGATCAAACCGGGTCACGAGTTCTTGCGGAATCAGACGACCTGGATCTGCGCCGGGTACCCCCTTAGGAGGGAAGGTGGCTGATGCAGAAATCTGGCCGCTATGGGGGTTAGATGATGGTTGTTGATTTGCCACGTCTGCTATCTTCTCCTTCATGCTCTGGTTGTCTCGCGTCAAACATTCAATGGCATCGTGAAGAACGTCAATCCCTTGGAGAATAATCTGCAAGAGATATGGTTGGGTAGGAGCTGAGCTTCCTGATCCTTCTATCTGGTGGGGTTTTGTCACTGTAACAACCCGAAAAGTACCCAATTTTTCTAGTAAAATATCTTGCGGATACTTTTCAGTAAACTTAAGTTTTAAAATAGAATTTATTGTTTCAAGTTGAATTTTGAACTTCCGAGTTCGTATTTGGAATTTCTGCGAGATTCCATGAGAATCCCGTTTTTAAGTCAACTTTGACTTTCGTTGACTTTTTCCGACTCGCCTTGTAATTTTGAAGACCGAAATTTATTTAAAAAAATAATATTTTTAATTTATTTTTATTAAGATTTATTTGGATTTATGATAATTTAATATAATTATTTTGAATTTATTCGGAATTAAAGAGAGGGTTTTACGATTTAAACCCGAGCGTCATTTAACTATTCCCGAGTCATCTTAAATCCCGAAACAAACCCGAAACCCGACTTTGGCATGAGTCACACGCCCCATGTCATCTTTTTCCACTCACTTTAGATATTTTCATTCTTTCGATTAAACTAATACAAATATCTAAGATATTTGTTACTTTATCGATCCGTTAACTTAAATTCCGCAAATCGCTTCAAAAACAGACCCGATTCTCCTACTTCTACACGGCTCCCTCTCCTCTAATTAAGCTAGATATTTTCCTTTCTTTTCATTACAATAACATAATATGTAGATATTTGGTTTAATTAACTTAATATCTAATTATATCTAATCAATTAACGTAATATAATTATTAAACCCGAGTCAATTCCGTAACAACAATTTCAAAACCCGACTCATAAATTCTTCTATAACTACACGGCTACTCTCCACCATTACTCACTAAATACCTTTTCATTTTACAATAAATCAACTTAAGATCTAATTAATATTTTCTTTAATCGTTCTTCATCGTTCTTCGTCGTTCTTCATCGTTCTTCGTCGTTCTTGAGCAAAATCGTCATAAAACCTTCATTTCTTATTCAAATCCGTCCTAACTTATATTTCTAGAATCTCCTCTTCGCTCTCCATCTTCAAGTACGGTTTATTTTCAATTCCGACAAAATCGTTTTCAACACTTTAATTCTGGAAAATCAAGTTTTAATACTAACAATATTATTCTTGTCATTTCTTATAGGGGAAGATTTTGAAGACGAGTTTGGTGACTCGTATATATTAGAAGAAGATTAGTAGACGGGGTTTTCTTTTGTTCTTATTTTGGGTGCTAATTGATTTTTCTAGCTAAGGTAACGATTCCGAGTTACTCGACGAATTAATGTTACATACCTTTGTTTTCTTTTGTTTTTGTTCATGTTATAGTTATTTATGATTTTTAACTAGTAACATGATAAGTTGTTATATTATTATGTTGGATGAATTTTGGCATGTTAAGTGTTCTTGACATATTTGATGATTTATTCATAATCATGATTTTTGTATGCATGATGGATGAATTGGTTGTTTAATATGGATGTTGTTAATTAAAACATGTTAGAAATAATTTAGAGTTGATGTTGGTGGTGGCCGTAGGGGGCTGTTGTGGTGGCTGGAAAACCGGGCCAAACCAGGCCGGTTCAGGCCGGTTCAGACCCGGTCCAGCCCGGTCTGGTTGGTCCGTGTTTTGGGTTCTTTGGGTTTTTGTCGATACTTGATTGTTTTGTTGTTGTTTTGACGGGTTTTAAATATGTTAAGCATGCGGGAAATATTAAGAAACGGTTTTTAGAAAAGATGACCAAAACCGGTCCAAAATGAACCGTGGGTCCCCTTGGACTTGTGACGGTTTTTGAGTATTGTTATTTTATCGTGTTTTGTAATATTTAGCAAGTGGGAAATTTTAATAAGTAAATTATTTAATTAAAAGGTTTTCAATATATTATTATTTCTCACATGTTAGAAATTATAATACGAGATTGTAGTTTAATTTGATATCCTTTAAGTCAAGCGGGTTTTCGTATGAATTAATAATTCACATGTTAGAAATCGAATGAAATAGCATGAAATGAATGTGATATTCTTATGTTCAAGCCTCGATGGCTAAGACTCTGTTTCTAGCCGGTTTGACCAAACGGGTTTGGTCAAACTAAGATCTAGTCAGCCCCGTTTTGACTGATGACCCGTCGCGGGACTCGGGTCGGGGATTTGTCTTCAGGTAAGGTTTTATTTAATGAATGAATTAGCCTTAGTAGATATGAGGCGATATGATATTTGAATATGATTTATATGCAATTAGTCACATGATAGGAAGTTTTTACCGTGACTGTTGAATTGTATGATATATGTCGTGTTGACTAAGTACCCATAGAGAATTATGAGTATATGGCGTCTTGACCATTCTAATTCTAAATGAGTATCATGGACCATGACATGGATAGGCCTTACTATCTTTAACGAGTATATGTTCACCTGTTGATAGCTTTTGTGTCACTGGCTTGGGCCTTTTGATACCAAGCCGGGGGCATGGCTGCCTAATTGCTTCCACTTTGGGAATGGAGCCAGCTTAAGTACTAGCCAACTCTGCTTAGGGGGTCGCCTAGTAGATATTCTCATGTACTGTTGGTAATGAGACAGGGAATGGGTTAGCTGTTGTCGCTAGGTCTGATCAGTCTAGGACTAGGATGTTTTCCTACCTTGTGGTATAGCCTCGAGTTACAGAAGTCTTCTATTGACGGTGCTAAGAACTTATGCCTGTTTGTAGAAGTATTGGTCTTTCATGTTGGTATGATTCTATGAGTTTTAGAAGGTGAGATGCAAGCCGGCTAAGATTGATAGAGTTTGGATTCCCGATTGTTAACTGATTCACATGATTACGTGTTGATTAGGGTTTGAGTGTATCAGGGCCATGTTACATGGTAACCGCTGAGCCAGCATACCATCTTCCCTACCTCGAGTTATATTTTATTATCAGATTCACATGATAGCTTTCATATGATAGGTTATATGTTAGTTAATTGTATTCAGAACATGAAAAGCATATCGTATATGTTAAAGTGTTGTATTTTCCATATACATCTCTTTTATGTTATTCATGTTTTATTAAACTCGACATTTCGTGGCTGGGAGAACTCGGAGTTACTCCCACTGACTGTGGCTTCCGTGTTTATATTTAATGCGGTTGGCAGGTTTGTGATGCATACTTGGGGTACATTGACGAGCTAGCGAGCGAAGTATTTACCTTGGACCTATATTCGGTTCTTTAGGATTGTATATTATTTTACACTCTTTTATTTCGTATTTATACGGGAGATATGTCTCCCGTTTTGGATAATTTTTATGTATAATATTATTTCTTTTTTGTTATGAACCGTTTTCTTTAAGACACTTTTGTTATGAAGAATATATTTAATAGTAGGTTCCGGTTTTAAAATTTACCGATTTTCACTAAAGCGAACCTATTAGAAACGTATTCTCATCTTTTATTTATTTAAATTAATTTTTCTTTCCGCAAATTTGAGGGTGTCACAGTCACGATCTCGCTTCTGATGGGACTGTTGTTCCTGCTGGACGTGGTCTTGCTCTGAATGGATGACTATTTCAGACTCTGACTGGCTGAATCTGTCACCCTAGGCGGCTTGGACAACTTGGTCGGACCTGTTGTCTCATATGGAAGAGTGAATAGGACCATCTGGCCTGCGCTGGTTGGAAGGCTGGTGGTTCCTGATGACAGTTAGGGTTGTCCTGCTGAGGGTCGCATGGGGGAACCACTGCTGTTGGGTGAACTGGAGCCTAACATTTTTTGTATGGATTTTTGTTTTTGACCGTAGATATATTAACCACTATGTCCCACGGTGGGAGCCAAACTGTTTCGGTAAAAACTTACCGATTATGTGATTTAATGTTAGGTGGGTTAAAGTGGCTAGTTTACGAGTACAAAAACAAATAATAAGACGAAAGTAAATAAGCAAGAAAAATAGACACAAGAAGTAGGTGACGCGGAAAATCCAATTTGGGAAAAACCGCGGGGATCGCGTCGTGCCACATCATCAATCTATGCAGTATGTATTTTAACCCCAACACACGTCTATTTATTAACTTTGTCTCGTCAAAATATTGAAATTATTATATATACGTAATGTTTTGTCGGAATGATATTTTCTATCCATCTAAAAGTCGTCTATGACCTTTTATCTCCCAAACTTCCAAACGAGATGGTAAATCAAGATATACGTGGAAACTTTCCCAAACAAACCTACTCTGTATTAGACAATGTAATCAAAATATACAAGTTTTTTTTCTCTTTTTTGGGGACTTGGGAAGGGGCTTATTGATTGTCTAATACGATAGGAGGCCCATTACATATACACTATACACAATAGTGTTACAATGGTTCGATTGTCGGAATCGATAGGTTGTAATCACAATAATCTTTAGTGGGTTGGGGTGGAGAATATGACTTGGTATGAAAGGAAATAATAAATAACAGAGGAAGTAGAGTTGATACAGGTAGAAGATGAGACAATTGGTGCGGAGATAGGTTCGCATAAATCATCAACATGAAGAGAGTCTTGATTGGTTTCCCACATTCTTACAAGGTTACAACAAGAGTTTGGTGTGGGATTTCCATCGAACGATTGGTGCTCATCTTTAACAAGACGAGACAATTCCTTGGTAGTGTATGCATATCAAGGATCCCTTGCAAACTCCATGCTAATACCAAGTTCGAAACGGCCATGGTCAGCTTCTGCATTTGCGCAGAGACTGGAGAGGGATGTGATTTCATCAGAAAGTTCCATATTCACGGGCTACAAGTGAAGAAACTCAATAGTGAGTGTAATAACAGGAGACAGTTTACCAGTTCTCTCTATAGCCAATTGGTTTAGAGTGACACCTTCTTGAACTTATAAAATAGATCCTCTCTCTTGAGTGCGGATGCGGCACATGCCCGATAACGAATTTAACACTAAATGATGACAGTTTTTTTTTTATGGATACAATGGCAATCACTAGTCCGGGCATGGACTAAACCCGATACCACTGTTACAAGTGTTCGATTCTCGGAACTAATAGGTTGCGATTACTATAATTTGGAGTAGCTTGGGGAGAAGAATATCACTTAGGATTACAGGAAATAAGAAATAATAAAGGAAATAGAGTTGATAGAGGTACAAGATGATGACATTACATTTGGGTGATGACATTAGAATGAGAAAATATGCTTATAAAGTAAATTAGGGGTACTAACATAATTAACAAATATAAAGGACAACTTAAATTATAATTGAACTAATACGAATATTTCCATGTGTATCAAATACACAAATTTTGGACGGATTAAAAATATACGATCCGATTTTATTATACGTAGCTTATATGGTCTACGATTTCGATTATACAAATTTCCGTATATCCGATAAGGTTTATATGAAACCGTATCGGATACGTATTCAAATAAACTAAAACCAAATATATGATTTCCGATATGGTTTCAAATTATTTTTTTTTAAAAATAATGTCATAACTATAGGCCGGTAATATTACCTGCTACACTAACTCATATTCTGTATTATGTACCAGCAACATTACAACCTCTTTCTTTACTCAGGCCCATATTTCCCCAATTATGTACTGGCCTCTTTCTTTACTCGGGCACAAATTTCCCCAAAAGTGACCTCTTTCTTTACTTCACTAACCATCAACAAACCCCTTCTTATTCAAATCCCTCACATTGCAAATCTTCCTCCAATATCAACTGTGGATTCAGATGAGGAGTATAAGATAACTAAGATGTGCCTTTTAAATAAACGTGTTTCACCCATTGAATTGGAAGTTTTTCTAGGTTGACTGCTAATTACAAAACTAATTTTCCAACAATTGCAATATTCCATTTCTGACTTTGTTTAAGCCCTAATCCATCCTCTTTCTTAGGAACATGAAATTACATACATATTTTCCAATTTGGGAGGAGACTAGACTAGCTTCGTTAAACTAGCTAATTAACCGATTAAATTAGAAATTTATAATACTTTAACTAGACTCAACTAATACTTAATTAAAAGGATAGTAAAGCGGTAGCAAGGGTCGAAGTGAAGAAAAGGCTTTAACTAAACTAAAGTTAGATACTAATTTAGGACTTCATTTATTAAACTAGACACTAATTAACAATTAAAAACTAATTAAGACTCTTAATGACACTCGTAGAGTACTAAATACAAATATTTACAAACAATGATATAAAAAAAGGGTCACAAGTAATGAAAACACATACGGAAAAGATGATGAACTTCGGAACCATTACAACACAAGAGGCAAATTTTATCAAATAAATATTATATCGAACACTTATTATGCACTATTTAATGGATTAAAAGAACTTGATGTAACCTTGTCTTAGCATACCAATTTCATTACAGATGACTCATTTTACCTTTAATCCACTAATTCAATACAATTAGTTACAAAATAGTTTAGTAAATATGAATTAAACCATTTACATCTACCCTAATTAAGATGACATGCATTTACTAAATCATTAATAACCATCACAAAATAGCAAGAAGAATTTGTCAAGTAACAAATGGTAGGATGAATCCACTTTAGATTAAATCATGCTAAAATGAATGCACATATTCGTTCCACTCATAAAGACGTATCCTTTAAACCAATTTGAGACTAAAACAAGCTTGCTCCAATGAATACCAGATAGGTTAAACCACGTCTCTAGCATATGCAATAATCAAGTAAATAATATGCAAGGGTGATCAATTCACACACATATCACTTAACATACACAATAAACACAAGAAAAGAGTAATACGTGGATAAATAAAGGATAAGAGAGTCAGACAATGAGTAAAGGTGGTAGTTTTGGCAAGATTACACCAAGAAATAAAGTTTAGACTCTGTTTGGTAAAACTAGCTGAAAAGATAACTGAAACCTGAAAAGATAGCTGAAAACTGAAAATCTAACTGAAACTTGAAAAGGTAGCTGATAAGGTAGCTGAAAATTAAGACCTGATAAGACAACTGATTCAATAAATAATGTTTGGCAAACTAACTGAAAAGGTAGCTGGTTTTTTGTGAAATTACATATAAGGGTAGTATAATTATTTAATATTATATATTAAAAGGCTAAAAAAGTAATCTGATACAAGATCAGGTACTCAAATCTCAAATGCTTCTCCAAGTAGCATTTCATTTCAAGTAACTTATTTAGGCAAATAAGCTACTTGCCAAACACATGTAAACAAATCAGCTGCATGAAATTTTTGTCAAAAAAGATATTTTAAACAAAACAGGTACCTGAAATGTCTTACGAAACAGAGCCTTAGCTACCCATAATCCCAATACAACACAATTTTTTTTTGAATGATTTAACATAAATAGTCAAAATATAAAGGTTTTAATTATCTTAAACAAGCTCCTCTAAATATGCTAAAGTATGATAATAGGTGATGATTTAGATCTCAAACTTTCAGTTAGATCTCATAATTCCTTGTACTCCCCACTAATCTCGCAATGATGTCATTGGCTTCGGTTATACACAGATTCAGAATGCCTCCCATGTTGCAGCACTCACCCTCCCAGCATCGTGTTGCTTAGGCGATCACAAAAGCCTAGAAGTATATCACAATCACTATACCCATGGTATATGAAATTTACTAGGGGCTTCTTAAAACATTTCTCAATACTAATATAAAGTTTCGTCAAATTGTTGTTCAATGATTGAAATTTTCTTATTGAGTTGAGCGACACTTGTAGGAGGAAATTATTTCTTAAGAACTGTGACAACCCTCGCGAATGCGGAAATAAAACATAACAAGCATGTGATTTATATAGCGAAAAATACGATGTTCTTAAAACTTTTTACATGCTAAGATAAAACACGAGGAGTGTCAAATATTACAAACCAAATTATGAAATATACTACAACAAGAGACGTAGTCTCTCAAAATGTTATCAATGTCAAAGTGATTAGCAAACTAGCTAAATAACGTCTAGAGGTGAATCTTCCAGGGACAACGCCCACTAGCTCACACCCGAACCCAAAATACCACAAGCAAAAAGCCATCCAATCAAGCAACCTGTTCATCCATGAAAAACATGAATGCCACAGTCAGTGGGGAGTAACTCCGGGTTCTCCCAGCCATATCACATTAAACGTACATAAAAGGAAATACAAAAGTAGAAGAATGCATATATGAATATACATGTGAAATACGATAAGAATAAATAGGCAATTCAATGTATAAAGATATCGATACATGGAGTACAAAATCGTAACCATCATGCTATAGATAGACACGGGGAAGACACTCTTAGGCAACCAAATACACTTACTAGGGCTTGCATCTCACCGTTAGCGGTATAAGTTTGATAAGATTGAGACTCGACAACCAAACCATGCCAAGTCATCCAAAGATCACGAATAAACCAATCATATTATCATCTAACCAAACATACAATACATTGACGACATCTCTCACGGTAAATGAAACGCACTAGCACCGTGTCCCTGCAAGTATGATTAAAAGGCATCCACGGGATAAAACATTGCCCTGAACGCATACACGATGCTACATTTCGTATATGTAGATTAATTTCCTCCTGGTAGAACGACGATAATAATACGGTCCTAGTCTAAATCTGGCCAGACTCCCGAAATCACATTTTCCGGTTCGACATGCGATAAACATTTCGCATCCAAGACTCGGTCAATGATAGACGCCGAGTACCCCAAATTCGGTAGACATTCACGAAAGAGGCGAAAAAGAGCACAAGCCTCATAAAAAGCGGTACGCTACATGCAAATGACACCACCTCGCAAGTATACAACATTTGACGGCCGGGTCGATCAACGCAAAACGTTCGCCTCCGATCCCAACAACATCGTTGTATGCCCACTAACACATGCAATCAAACAGTAAGGATACACTCCCCGTTCTGACATTCCAGCCTTACGAACGTGGAGGTAGCCAAGGGAATGAGAGTACAAAGCACATAGGAAATTAGTGTTCAAACCGTAACATGTGTAAAACCGACTCAAAGTGGGACATATGAAAAACTGTCACAAAACATGAGAATAGGGAGTTATATAAATTTAACTATGATAAAAATGAATCAATACATGATACATAAGCATTTGAACAAGTTTATGAAGCATAATAAATAAGAAACATAGATACCCTCTCCAAAACAACGTGTTTGGAAAACAACTAAAACAAGGGTCCACTTCAAACGGTCATAACTAGAGTTCTACACATTCAAATGCAGAAATTCCAAATGGAGGTGATATCTTATCCTCTTATGGTTCCAACGGTTAGTCACAAGCCCAAAACAAGCAAGTAACGAAGGCGATATGATCATTGTACGAAAAGGGGTCAGTGCAGGAAAACTGCAGTCGACTTTGGGAAACTGGTAGCAAGAAACGCTGCCAGCGTCCAGGGAACGCTGCTAGCGTCCTGGTCTGGCAGGCACGAATCACCCGAATTTTACAATTTCACTAAGGCATAACACAAATATTATCTATCATCACAAATCATCAATTCTCATATCAATTATCTACTAACAACAACCATCATCAACAACACAAGTCTTAAGCTTACTAATCATATTCTAAATACGATTACTAACATAGAAAACACGTAAAACACGTAAATGATATCGAGTAACTCTTCACCGTTACCTTTTCGCGTCTTCAATCCGCGTCAATGTCCTCTTCTATCAAGAAGTAGTCTTTGTCGGGATCTTGGAGGTCACCACCTACAAATAGATAATAAAAGATGAATATAATTCACCTTGAGAAAGACGGATAAATTGAAAAGCGAGAAAGACGGTAATTTTATTACCAATACGGATAGAGGACGATGAGAAGGAAAGAATGAGACGAACCTAGGTGAATTTGAGTGAGAATTGAATGAGTAGCGACGATTCTAAAATGGATCAAATATGGAGGCTAGGTTTTGGGGATTTCTTGGTGAGGAAGAAGGAGTTTGAGTTGTGAGGAAGTTAGGGTTAGGGTGAGTATATGAGGGAGTAAGTGGAAAAAGTCAAGGAAAAGTCAATAACGTCTTAAGACGTGATTTACTTGAAATTCGCGTAAAGTCCAAACCGTTTAACACCCTTCATTGGAGATAGTTTCAAAAACACTTTATCTCCAACTTCAAATTCCAACGGTCTTCTTCGGATATCGGCATAAGACTTTTGTCGATCTTGAGCGGCTTTCATTCTATCACGAATGACCTTCACATGATCAATAGTCTCAACAAAAACATCGGGGCCTAAGTCACGAACATCACTCAAATGATTCCAACATATAGGACTCCGACATTTCCTTCCATAAAGAGCTTCATAAGGAGCCATCTTGATTGATGCATGATAACTGTTGTTGTAAGAAAACTCCACCAACGGTAGACTCTTTTCCCAACTAGATTGGAAGTCGAGTGCACAAGCCCTAAGCAAGTCTTCTAAAGTCTGAATAGTCCTCTCGGTCTGACCATCGGTAGCGGCATGAAATGCGGTACTCATCAACAATTTACTACCAATGGCTTCTTGTAAAGCCTTCCAAAATCTCGAACAGAATCTCGGATCTCGGTCGGATATGATCTCCTTAGGAACGCCATGGTATCTAAAAATCTCATCAACATAGGCTTTGGCTAAACGATCTAAACTCCAAGTTTCTTTGATCGGAATAAATCTAGCACACTTGGTCAAACGATCAACAACAACCCAAACGACATCTTTACTTCCAACGGTCCTTGGCAAAGCCATAACAAAATCCATGGAAATAGATTCCCACTTCCATAGCGGAATATCCAAAGGTTGTAGCAATCCACCGGGTCTCTTGTGTTCAATCTTCACTTGTTGGCAAGTAAGACATCTTCCAACATAAGACACATCATCGCCTTTCAAATTCGGCCACCAGAATTGTAACTTCAAGTCTTTGTACATCTTATCACCTCCGGGGTGAACAGAATAACGGGAAAGGTGAGCTTCATCAAGAACTCGCTTTCTCAAATCAAGAGCATTAGGAACAAATAAACGGCCATGGAATCGAAGAACACCTTTAACATCAAACTTGAAATCTTTAGCTTTTCCTTCAAGAAGTTTGGCTTGAATAGACTTGTAGGTAAGATCATTAACTTGGTTTTCGCGGATCTCACGGAGGAAAACAGGTTCGGCAGTCATAGCACCAACATAATCAAATCCACGATCCACAATTTCCAACTTCAACTTTCGAAACTCAAAACAAAGATCAACGGGCAAAACCGACATACCATTCAAGGAATGAGAAGATTTCCTACTAAGAGCATCGGCAACAACATTAGCCTTCCCTTCATGATACAACAACTCAAAATCATAATCATTCACCAATTCCAACCATCTTCTTTGTCTCATATTCAACTCCTTTTGAGTAAATATGTACTTCAAACTTTTGTGATCGGTGAATATACAACAATGAACACCAATAAGATAGTGTCTCCACACTTTCAAAGCATGAACAACAGCGGCCAATTCCAAATCATGAGTATGATAGTTCACTTCATGAACTCTCAACTGCCTCGAAGCATAAGCCACCACTTTCCTACTTTGCATAAGTACACAACCCAATCCCATCTTGGAAGCATCACAATAGACATCAAAGTCTACACCATCTTCAGGCAAAGTCAACACCGGAGCGGTAGTTAACCTCTTCTTTAACTCTTGAAAAGCGGCTTCACAAGCTTCATTCCATAGGAACTTGGTTTCCTTCTTCAATAATTGAGTCATTGGTATAGCAAGCTTGGAGAAATCCTTGACAAATCTACGGTAATAATCAGCTAAACCAAGAAAACTTCGAATTTCTCTAATATCGGTCGGACTCTTCTAATCAACAACGACCTCAATTTTCGAAGGATCCACCATTACACCTTCTTTAGAAATCACATGGCCAAGAAAGGACACCTTAGGTAACCAAAATTCACACTTGGAGAATTTAGCAAACCACTTTTGACGACGAAGAACACACAAAATAGTCCTTAGATGAATAGCATGCTCTTCTTCGGACTTGGAGAAAATAAGAATATCGTCAATGAACACCACCACACACTTGTCAAGTTACTCACTAAAAGTGCGGTTCATTTGATCCATAAAAATAGCGGGAGCATTGGTCAATCCAAATGGCATCACCTTGAACTCATAATGACCATACCTTGCACTAAAAGCGGTCTTCGAAATATCAACATCACGAACGGGAATTTGGTGATAACCGGATCTCAAATCAATCTTGAAAAAAGTAGAAGCACCCTTTAGTTGATCGAACAAATCTTCAATTCTTGGTAAATGATACCTATTCTTGATTGTAATCCGATTCAATTCACGATAATCAATACAAAGCCTCATAGAACCATCTTTCTTCTTCACAAAGAGAACGGGAGCACCCCAAGGCGAGGCACTTGGTCGAATAAAACCCTTCTCAATCATATCATCAAGTTGTTTCCTTAACTCTTTCAACTCGGTCGGAGCCATACGGTAAGGAGCTTTGGCTATGGGTCCGGATCCAGGTACAAGATCAATAGAAAACTCAACATCACGCTCGGGAGTAATCCCGGGCAAGTCATCGGGGAATACATCAACAAATTCACGAACAATAGGCACATCCTCAATATTTGGCAAAGAGGTAGTTGAAGAAGTCACAATACACAAGTATGCTTGGTCACCCTTTCTCACCATACTTACCAACTTCATAGTGGAAATCAAAAATACACCTTTTCGGGGATGAGATCCCTTATAGGTTATTCTAAATCCTAAAGGACTATTTAAATAAATCTTTTGATCTCGACACTCGAACCTAGCATGATACAATGCTAACCAATCAATACCTAGAATTATATCGAACTCTCCTAGAGGGAACTTAAGGAGATTAGCTGGAAAGATAGAACCCGCAATAGATATTGGAACATTAGGATAAAGAGTAGAACAAGAGATAATTTCTCCGGACGGTAAGGATATGGGAGTATCCTCACTAGAAGTAGGCTCGATAGATAATTTATTAGCATAAGTCGAAGACACAAAGGACATTGAAGCACCGGTATCAAAAAGAATAAGACACGGTTGCTCTAAGATTGAGAACATACCCGTAATTATCTCCGGATGAGCATCGGCTTCAACACGGCTCATAACAAAGATAGAACCCTTAGGTTTGGCAATTGGAGGGGGCAACTTACGATCGGGACAATCATCATAACGGTGACCACCCTTTTGGCAAAAGAAGCAAATACAAGGTCGGTTGAAACATGCTACACCGGAGTGATGTGGTTGTCTACAACGGTTGCACAAGCGACCTTGAGCTTGAGGAGGAGCATAAGGCCTATGAGCCACATTAGAAGTAGCTCGAGGAATGAAAGAAGCGGGAGCTCTTGTACTTGCATTAGAATGAGGATTGAATCTCCTCTTGTTGGCATAAGAGTTGGAGGAAGACGGAGTAAACGACCTCTTCCCATAGAAATTAGGCATAGGAGTGAAAGAAGGAGAGGGATTATTCATCATAGCTTCATTCCTAATGGCCTTCATGGAATTCTCGGCCCATAGAGCATCATCATATAAATCCCCAAAGGAAGTAGTATTCCTCCTCACTTTACTTTGAAGTAAAGCACTAAGCTTGTTGCGGTAGTAGAAATCTCGGTCCTCGTCATCTTTGATAAGCCTCGGAGCAAAATGAGCAAGCTTGTTGAACTCCGTAGTGAAGTCTTGTGTCGACATGTTACCTTGCTTGAAGTCAATAAACTCCTTGAGCCTTTGTTGCTTGAGCTCCTTAGGATAGAATCGACCTTCCACTAGAGCTTTGAAACAAGCCGAATTGAAATCATCTTCAAGAGTAACGGTGCCACTAGTGATAGCCCACCAATTATCAGCTTCCCTTACAAGGAAGTTCTTTGCGATCCTCATCTTGTCCTCTTCGCGGACTTGGTATAGATCAAATTGTTTCTCCATTTCTCGGAACCAATCCGATAGCTCGGTAGGGTCCGGCTCTCCACCGTAAGGTATAATCTTACTCCTAGCTATTTGGCTTGCCACCCAAGCGTAGCCTCCTTGGTGGTTATCTTCTCTACGAGGGGGAACTTGGTTGGCTTGAGCTAAAGCCGCATCTTGTTGATTTTTCAACACTTGCGTAAGAGCTTCTAGCATAACGTTCTCTACAATTCGAGGTCTCACCATCTTCATAAGAAACAAAACAAAACGAGTTAATCCTAATGTAACACCCGGAAATGTACCCTATTTTTCTAGTAGAAATATTTTACGAAACCTTTTCAGCAAATTTAAGTTTTAATTTAGAATTTATTATTCCGAGTCAAATTTAGAATTTCCGAGTTCGTATTTGGAATTTCTGCGAGATTCCATGAGAATCCCGTCTTAAGGCGAGTTTGACTTTTCTTGACTTTTAAGTCGTCTTTGACTTTTCTTGACTTTTAAGTCGTCTTTGACTTTTCTTGACTTTTGAGCCGCCTTTGACTTTCGTTGACTTTTCCGACTCACCCTTACTTATACTCCCTCATACTCCCTAAACCTAATTCATTTCCACACAACTCATTTCTTTCTTCTTCCTTAAGCAAATATCAAAAACCTTGCCTCCATAATCTTTTCAAGCTTAGAATCTTCATAGCTCGTTCGTTACTTGCTAGAATTCACGTAAGTTCGTCTTATTCTTCTCCTCTTACCTTCCTCTATCCGTATTAGTAATAAAATTACCGTCTTTCTCGCTTTTTAAATTATCCGTCTTTTTCAAGGTGAAATATATTCATCTTTTATTGCCTAATTGTAGGTGGAGACTACTAGGAAGGCTTAGTAATCGTTTAAAGACGCGTAAAGGTAACGGTGAAGCGTTACTCGATATCATTTACGTGTTTTATGTGATTTCTAGGATAGAAACCGTATGTAGATTATGGTTAGTAAGCTTATGACTTGTATTGTTGTTGATGGATGTTGTTAGTTGTTAATTGATATGAGAATTGATGATTTGTAATGATAAATGAGGTTTTTGTTGTTGATAACATGTTGATTTTTGTTCGTCCTTGAATCCCGTGAAGGACGCAGGCTGCGTTGGGGGATGCAGGCTGCGTCGTAGGACGCAGGCTTCGTCGTAGGACGCAGGCTGCGTCGTAGGACGCAGGCCGCGTCACCCGCTGCCAACAGAATTTTTCCTGCACTGACCCTTTTCGTAAAATGATCATATCTCCTTCGTTACTTACTTGTTTTGGGCGTGTGACATCTCGTTGGAACCGTAAGAGGTTAAGCTATCACCTCGACTTGAAATTTCTACATTCCCATATCTATAACTCTAGTTATGACCGTTTGAAGTGGACCCTTGTTTTTGTTGGTTTCCAAACAACATTGTTTTGGAGAGGTGATCTATGTTTTTATTCATTATGCTTCATAAACTTGTTCTAATGCTTATGTATCATGTATTGACTCATGTTTATCATATTTAAACTTATATGATTCTCTATTCACATGTTTTGTGACGGTTTTTTGGTATGTTCCCACTTTGAGTCGGTTTTACAAATGATATGGTTTGAGCACTATTTTGTCTTGTGCTTTGTTTTCTCATTCCCTTGGCTACCTTCCCGTTCGTAAGGCTGGAATGTCGGAACGGAGAGGTATCCTACTGCTTAAATGCATGTGTTAGTGGGCATACGACGACGTTGTTGGGAGTTGAACGCTATGCGTTGTTAGACCCGGCCGTCAAATGTTGTATACTTGCGAATGTTGTGTACTTGCGAGGTGGTGTTATTTGCATGTATCGTACCGCATGTTATGAGGCTTGAGCTCTTTTCCGCCTCTTTCGTGAATTGATCTACCGAATTTGGGGTACTCGGCATATATATTGTAAGACCGAGTCTTGGATGCGAAACGTGATCGCATATCGAATCGGAAATGTGATCC
>JAIUZE010025961.1:0-18001 GCA_022085475.1 Heliosperma pusillum | reverse complement strand
TGATGCATAAGGAACCCGACTCATGTGCTCGACCTCTTCCGATGTCTTTTGTGCCTGAGCTTTACTCAACTGCATCCCAGAAATCATTGGAAGGTTCCCCTTCTTGGAGTTGGTCATGCTGAACCTCTCAAGAATCTTATCTATATAAGACTCCTGACTGAGGGAGAACATCCGTCGTGATCTATCTCTGTAGATACGGATCCCCAAAATTCTTTGTGCCTCGCCCAAATCTTTCATCTGGAAGTGGTTCTTTAACCAAACTTTTACCGAAGTTAAGAGAGGTATGTCATTCCCAATCAAGAGTATGTCGTCAACATACAATATTAGGAAAACAATCTTGCTCCCACTCGACTTGATATATAAGCATGGTTCCTCGACTGATCGGTCAATCCTTCTCTTTTATCACCTGGTCGAAACGATGATTCCAACTCCAAGAAGCTTGCTTAATTCCATAAATGGAACGCTTAAGCTTGCATACCTTCTTAGGATTGTTTGGATCAATGAAACCTTCGGGTTGTACCATGTACAACTCCTCCTCCAAATAACCGTTTAAGAAGGCGGTTTTCACATCCATTTGCCAAATTTCATAGTCATGAAAAGCGGCACTCGCTAAGATTATCCGAATGGAACGCAGCATAACTACGGGTGCAAAAATTTCATCATAGTGCAATCCTTGCACTTGAGTGAAACCCTTTGCCACTAGTCGTGCCTTTTATGTATCTGGTTGTCCTTCTACAGAATGCTTTATTTTATAAAGCCATTTGCACTGAAGAGGCCGAACCTTATCAGGTAAGTCAACCAGATCCCATACGTTATTCTCATACATAGAGTCCATCTCGGATTGCATGGCTTCAAGCCATAGCTTAGAGTCAGAACAGGTCATGGCACCTTTATAGGTAGCGGGTTCGTTACTCTCTAGGTGTAAAACATCATCTCTCCCATTCTCCTCGACCATACCAATGTATCTGTCTGGAGGAATGGAGACTCTACCCGACCTTCTAGGTTCCTCAAGAATATTTACCGCAGCCGATGATGAAGGAACAATTTCCTCCATTGGTTGCTCGGTTGTTGGTTCTTGAATCTCCGACAGATCGAAGGTTCCATCACTTATCCTATTCTCGAGAAACTCTTTCTCTAAGAACGTCGCACTAGCCGCAACAAAAACTCAATGTTCGGTAGGCGAGTAAAAGTAATGACCAAACATCCCTTTTGGATAACCAATAAAGTATGTCTTGACCGATCGTGGGCCGAGCTTATTGTCAGGTCTCCACTTGACATAAGCCTCGCAGCCCCAAACCCGAGTAAAGGACAAGTTAGGGACCGTTCCCTTCCATAATTCATATGGAGTCTGTCTACAAGCTTTGACCGACTTCGGTTAGGTAATAGAGGCACTGACAATATAGCATATCCCCATATGAGTCAGGTAACACAACCGTGTGACTCATCATGGATCGAACCATATCAAGTAATGTTCGATTCCTCCGTTCGGACACACCATTCAATTGTGGTGTTCCAGGTGGAGTTAACTGTAGTACTACACCACAGTCTTTGAGGTGTTGATCAAACTCATTCGAAAGATATTCGCCACCACGATCTGAACGTAGTGCTTTAATCTTTCTATCCAGTTGGTTTTCAACCTTATTCTGGAATTCCTTGAACTTGTCAAAGGACTCACGTTTATGCTTCATTAAGTAGACATATCCATATCTACTCAAATCGTTCGTGAAAGTGATAAAATATCTATAGCCATCTCTAGCGTTGATTGACATAGGTCCACACACATCAGTATGTATGAGTCCTAATATGTCAGCAGCGCGCATTCCAACACCTTTGAAGGAAATTCGGTCATTTTGCCTTTGGGACATGATTCACCGTGCCGAAAAATTCATAGTCAAATGGGAGATAGTCCCATTATCATTGAGCTTTTTCACGCGTTTTTCATTTATGTGTCCCATACGGCAATGCCATAGATAGGTTTGATCTTTGTCACCAACCTTTGCTTTCTTATTACTCACATGCATTATATCTGTGGTTTGATCTAAAACATATATTCCTTTCATGGAAACAGCTTTACCATAAATCATATCGTTTAAAGAGAAAATACAGCTATTATCCTTTATTACAAACGAAAATCCGTCTTTACCAAGTACGGAAACTGAAATAATGTTCTTAAATAAACTCGGTACATAGTAACCGTTATTTAGAAATAACTCAAATCCACTTTGGAGTTGGATTCATATTTGCCCCTGAACGCAGCTCTTTTTGCTTCCCTTCCCCACATCGCAGTCCAACATCACCACCCCGTTGCGAGAGTTTGATGTTTCTTATGCCCTGCAAATGAAATTGCACAGATGAGAACCACAACCAGGATCTAGTACCCCAAGTTCCGAACTTGCATGGTTGATCTCAATCATATGAATAAAAGGAAGAGACATAACCAACATGAGATAACCGTCCTGCTTTATTCCCTCATGGTACACGAGGCAGTTCTCCTCCAATTCCCAAACTTGTGGCAGTTGTGGCACTCCACGTTCCCTTCATCGCCCTTTGTCCTTGCTTGTGAGCTACCGCTAGTCTCACCAGGCCCACTCTTGCCTTGCCCTGGCTTTTTGAATTTCGGCTTCCCTACAGCTAGGTTGGCCTTAGCCTTGCCCTTACCTTTGCCCTTGTTGGCAAACATGAGAACGTCCTGTTTCAGACTCTGACTCAATTTCAGATCACTCTCTGTCTGTACAAGGAGTGAGTGGAGTTGATGAAGACTCTTCTTCATATCATTCTTATAGTAATTTGCCCTGAAATGGGCAAAACCATCATGAAGTGAATGAAGAACGCGGTCTATGACGATCTTCTTATCGATTTTGCAACCAAGTGCCTCCAGTTTCTCGACATTCTCAATCATGTCAAGAATGTGTGGGCTAACTGCTTGGCCCTTCTGGAGTTTCGCTTCAAAGAAGCGACATCCTCGGAGCTTTTGAGAACTCGTTAGAGAGCGTGGTGAAAAAATCTTGTTTGCACCTTAGGCAATGAATTGTCTTTGCAAATTGGATTCCATTGAAAAGATGAGTACGTTCTTTATCGCACCCGCCTCCATTGTGAAATCACTATAAGCAAGTGATTCATTAGCTCTTGCATTGGGGCCTAGGTTTAGCGGTAGTGGCTCAGTCAAGTACTTGAGCTTTCCGTCAGCAATGGCAGCATTCCGTAATGCCGCCTCCCAGTCCGCAAAGTTGGACCCATCATTCTTCAGTCGCGTGGACTGATTCATGTTGTCCATAAAAATCTTTAGCCAGGACTCGTGATCGAGTGTAGCACTTGGCATTGGGTCGTCTGTACGTCCAGCCATTTGTTATTTTAGCAGTTATATCTTTATATAACGGATTCAAGAAACTGTGAAAAGAAGAAAAATATAATAAGAATTCATCGTTTTAAAATTAAGTCTTAATGCAAAAACTGTTTAATGCGATGACTCATGCATTTATACAATTGACCTCCCTCAAGAATTATAAAAATGATCCCAAGACTCAATTTATGTAAATTGATAAGCCAACCTCTTGGCTAATTCTACTTTTAGAATTCCTGGTCGATAAATTTCTGTAAATTCTATCTTTAGTCCATTATAATCACGAGATATTACTCGTACTATAATGTTGAGATAAAAATAGGTCAACACTCACTACTTACCCAACGTAGAAGGGGTCATATTATGACTTCCGACGAAGAAGGGGCTCATAGTAGTTTTTCCTATAAAGACTAGTCTCAATTTTCATTTTAGAGGAAGATCCCATCATCTTAAATTTAATTCATTTTAAGTGAACAAAATTCTAGCATTTCGTGAATGATTTAGACTAAGGTGATGGCTCTATGAACGAGTGACATCTGTATGTCTAAGATGAAAATTCAAACTATATGAATCATTTTTCATGCATCTTAGGTGGTTTGGTTTAGGCGGAATATGATGCAATTATTTAACATGTGAATGAAAAGCAAAAGAACGAAAAATACGTAAACTATTACAACGGTCCTAGTGTAGCCTATCTACCAAAATGAACAGTAAATACAAGTTTGGAATCCATCCAAATGGACCCGAGAAGCTTAACTTTGTCTCATCTTGGTCCATGTAGCGGGAGTGAGCATCCGATCTCCATCTTTAGTCTTCTTAAATTACATTTTCAAAATTACAAAATAAACCTATTTACATTCTAATTCCAAAAACGTAATTAAAAGAAATAAAAGGAGATTCGAGATCTCATAAATACATCCAAACCATGTTTCCCTCATTACGAAAACATGATTAACTAAGGCCACACTAGGTATTACATTTTTCAACCAATTGCAAAAAAACGTAAATCAAACCATTCATTCATTCGACAAAAATAAAATGCATCAACTATATTAATTAATACTACAAAACATAATTCATTAATTATGTTGATTAATTATCTAAACCACCATTAAAAACGATCAAAATTATGTGACAATTCCTTAATTGCCAACAACAATTTTAATCTTCCAAAATCCATTTTTTATTTTAAACCTTTTTAAAATAATCGGGTATCATTATTGTGAACCTTTTCACAATAACAAACAAACATTATCTATATAATGTCAAAAAAAAAAAAACAAACAAATTTTTTTTTTCTTTACTGATCACTGTTCACGTTAACAGTACCAGTCCAAAAATAATTTTTTTTTCTTTCTTTCTCACGGATTAATCAAAAAACCGAAAAGAAACAAAATTAAAACCATAAATATTACCTGCTGCAAGGTAAAAAAAAAAACAGAATTTTTTTTTTTTTATTAAACTGCAGCAGCACGGACAGAGGGAAAAAATTTCGGTGTTGTCAATATTGCTAGATCGGTACAAAATTCAATATCTAATCGTTATTAAATATTGATTCAAACTAGATTATTCAATTTAACCTTTTAAAATGAACATCTAAATCATGATTAAATTGATTATCCTTATATTCATTTAATCACAATCGCTTTGAACATCATTAAAATTGAATCATTATACAAAAATTATCAATTTAAAATAATGAGGCCGAAAACAATAGCAACAACAAAAATCATAACAATTCCATCTTATTTTAATTTAATCCTTATCAAATTAAAACAAGTACAAATTTATTATATTGAATTTTAACCTTTTAAAATAACAATATCAATAAATCAACAATGGAAAAACAAGACCTAAAAAAAAACAAATTACACGGCATAAAAAAAATCAGCCGTGACACAATTTTTTTTTTTCTCGGTATAAAATTTTATTTCTCAAATTTTATATTCATAAAATGAAAAACATATAATATAATTTTGTAGCCTTACGCTCTGATACCACTTGTTGGAAATAACTGTTTACATCCCCTTAAAATTTAGGATTATAACAAAATTATAGAATATGAATTGCGAGTCATTAATATGAAAACAATATAAAATTTAGAGAAAGCGAATTTAACCTTTGGTCCTAGGAAAATTCGGCCTAAGAACAGATATCAAAGTAGATATCCTCCTAATCGTCTCACCCAAGATTGATCGAGAAATGCCCTTCTCCTTTGCTAGAAAGATAATTAAAAGTTACTGTTCACTTTTAAGGTTTTTGTGTTTTGTGTGATGGAGGCACAAGTGAGTGTAGAAATTAGGTTTTAAAATTTTTCTCCAACCCTCCTTATCTCACGGCATATACTAGGGTTTTATGAGGAGATTTGTCTCCTCAAAAACACTACCCATGGACCGAAAAATCCTCAGTGTATTTGGCCTATTTTTCGGTATTTTCCGGTTATATTAGCTTCCATTTAATATAATGTTATACATATTATATTTGTCTAATATGTTGTCATACATTAATAAGGTCCATTACAACATTTTGCAGTGGATATATTAACATAACAATTATTATGACAATCGTATAATATATACTTCAATTATAAATATCGGTATATTTATAATCCTGCTAATTAAATATAACGGTTTATGTTTAATTACGAGCTCACATTATATACTACAACTAAATATAACATTTTATATTTAATTACGAATTACAGTTAATTCGTCTTAGCTAATATCTCATCATCACATTGACTAACCTATTAGTCAAAAACACCGACTAACCTTTTAGTCATTTAATAGGCATCAATATGATTATTTTCTCAAATAATCACATCTCTCAATCACATCCTTTAGGTGTGACTTTTAGAGACCAGTTGATCACCGCCATCTGTATGACAATAACGTCGAACTTATCTAGCAAGCCAACCGTTATCGATAAACGTTAATCAACTGATTACAATACAAAGTATACCCTGTGAACCTATAGAGATTTATTTATGTTATTGCACTAACTGTGGAGGACACTGGCCCCAACAATATCTAGTACCCAACTAACATTAACTAAGGTCTATCGACAAGGAAAAATCCACAATCAACTAATCCACATGAAAGATTCATAAATATATTCTAACAACGTTAGTCCAATCATTAATACACTCGAAGCCACAAGCATAGATAGTCATATCTAGAGAAGCATAGTTACCACCAACCACAAGATGAATGGGCTCACCATTCTAAACTTAAAGAAACTTCTCATTCTCAAATCACAAAATCTCAAAAAATCTAAAGCCACCAAAGAGGATACAACACCACTATAAGGATACATCTTAAAGCTTAACTTCTATTTTCCAAGATAAAAAAAAATGAAATTTCCTCTCTTCGAAGACACATATTCTAGCTCAAGAATCCCAAAATACATTACACTCATTTTCTGAGCCAAGCAAACGAGATATCCAATCCACTAGAAAAAAGATGAAGCAACCACGAGTTAGGGAACATTAAGGAATCTCAAGGAGAACACGAGAATAATCAGGCATGAGATTGAAAGAGAGGAACGCTGAAATAACGAGGTCATAAGCAAGAGAAAACGCAGATAATGGAGTTATGAAGGTATCCGAGTAAGAAAGAAGATATGAGCATGCGATTTCTTAATGATCAATTTCGACAAAAACTTGCAAGACAGGAAATGGAAACATATAATGGTACGAGTAAAGGTATAAGGTTAAATCCAAAAACATTCTCCATTAAAACGTAGGGTGGGATCAAGTAAACTTATCCTTTTTACAAAGGTCTTTCACAAGAGATTACCGTACCAGGATTCATCAAAATAAGGTACACCTACATGCGACAAATCGATTGCTTCCCAATTCATCCATCATTTCACATACCCCGGATTCCGAAAAGCGAAGTTGCAACTCAAGCATAATAACATTTTTTTAACTCCAAAATTTGACACAACTTCAAAGGTTCCAAAAACCAAAGGACTAACATAGACTTATCTACAATAGTCCTTTTTAAACTCCTATATTCCACATGGTAGGACACTGAACCAAAAGGTCATCATAAATATCTTAAAGCATCTTCATCATAGCTCACCTAATCGGTTATCACTCATATCCATAATCCTCAAGTAACATGGTTTAATCTACCATCATAACTTATTACTTCAAACGAGTCTGCGATATCATAAGATACGATCATATCTTTAAATCCAAGAATCATAGCCAAGTACTTTTCCACCAAGCATATAACCAGACGTACACACTAGGAAACCACAAGGAGTCACTTAGTCTCAAAGGCATTTTATAGCTTAAGGTATCATCCAAATATTCTGACTTATAACAACTTGCCCTAAGATAGGTATGATCCTCAAGACTATATAATATAACCACACTTTTATGTTACAAAGATCAAGTCACCAACAAGCTCAAACCTCCCAGGCAACTCACTTAATCAACATCACATCATCAGTTCCCATAAATCATTCACACATACACTATGGCAAGCATCTAAATATTATAATATCCAAAGCATAGCACACTACACTCTCCCATTATTCCATCACTCATCATTACAGGGTAAAACTCAATTCTACACAACATTCCTCAAAGCCTCAAAATTCACTCACCCAATAGCATTACACCACAAACAAAGGGGAAGGTATCCACAAAAGGTGACAAGGGCAAGTTACAGATACAAAAGGTATGATTGAGAAAAGTGACAAGAGAGATTCTTAAGGAGAGAATTAACTAAAATAGATGAAGAAGAATCTAGATAGAGGGACGAGCGTAAGGTACACCATTGACAAGAAAAATCATCGATGCGGTTGAAACACACTTCAATCAGGCTTCTCAATCTTCAATCTTCGGTAGAGGATGCTTCTTCTAGTTAACATATGGTCCACTTCAAGACGGTGAATACAAACAAGGATAACGAAGCAAAGTCAAAATGTACAAACAAGGATAACGAAGCTGGGGGCTTTCGCCTGACACAAAATCAAAATGTTCAAAAGCAAAGTCAAAATGTACAAGTCAATGGCAAAACGAAGGACAACTAATCGTCACCGCCACCCAGCTCGGCTACAGTCGCCTCAAGAGCGGCGATCTCATCGTCCATGGCCTCCAACTCCCTCAACAAACGAGCCAAGTCTCTTTGTGGAGAAGTACCTCATTTCAAAATACAAAAAGATACGATAAAGATAGAAAGGGAATGAGAGGTTCATACCTGTCAATCCCAGTCACCTAAGAGCGCCTCGATGGCCGTAGCCCGCAGCCGGTTGGCCACCCTCCACAAAACTACATGCTAAGACGGTGCCACCTATATTCAAATAAGGGTAAAATCAAATGCATTCCTATGCAATGAAAATAATGAAGATAGCTAAAGTTAGAGGCTTACCCTCCAACACCACGGGGTACGCTTGAGGCTTGACGCATGCCACCTCGATCTCCTGCAAAGATCAAGTGACTATTTAATTGACGATCGTTCATCGCTTCTCAAATAATTTAATTCAAACACCTCGGGGTAAGCTGGGGGCTCGACGCTTGCCACCTCGATCTCCTGCAAAGATCAAATGACTCTTTAATTGACGATCTATCGTCACTTCTCAAATTAATTCAATTCAAACATCTCGGGGTAAGCTGGGGGCTTGACGCCTGCCAGCTCGATCCCCCGCAAAGATAAAAAAAATCTTTAATTGACGATCGTTCGTCACTTTTCAAATCAATTCAAAAACTCTTTAATTGAGAATTGTTCGTCTCTCCTCAAATCAATTCAAAAAGAACAACAAACAAGCAATGCTTAGGACCTACCTTTCTAACATACAATCCGTGGGCTCGTCTTTTATCATCACGATAACGCTAGCCAAAACCGAGTAGATTCCCTGAAATGATTCGATCCTAACATAGTCTTGCGTATACCCGCGCCTTGACAGGCTTCAAAACCGTCACTTGATGTTATCATCTCTGCAGGGACCCACCTTTTGAACATACAATATGTGGGCCCGTCTTTTATCATCAGGATATTGTCTGTCACAACCGATTAGATCCCCCTAAATGATTCGACCCTGACAGAGTCTTCTGTTTATCCTGCGCTTTGACAGGCTTCAAAATCGTCATATGACATTATCATCTCAGCAGAGACCCACCTTTCTGACAAAAAATTCGTGGGCCCATCTTTTATCATCAGGATGTTGCTCGCCACAACCGAGCAGATTCCCCGGAATCATTCAATCCTGATAGAGTCTTCCATATATCAAGTTTCGCAAATTCCTTTCAATATATGTTTCCTCAACGAGAATTCGCCTGAGGACAGAGACAGACAGATTCTTACATATGATGGTTGGCAAGCCTCATAACGCAACCCCACTTGACGGCTGGCGAGCCTCACCGCACACCTTATTCTAAATAAGAAGATGCCTCAGGTATGACTCCTTCTTATGGCTGGCGAGATTTTATACGTAGTCTAATGGATTTTAAACGATTCTCCTTGATGGTCGACAGACTTTAAAATGTTCCCGAAGACAAGTCCTTGGTTCAGACCCCTTGAACCGCCTCGTGTCGCCATAGTCGTCAGGTTGTAATCTTCGATTGACCAGATCACAATACTTTGACTTTTGCCTTGTCCAAGCCTCATTCAAAAGAAGGGCTATGTACATACCTTGTTTCTACACCTTCCGCCAACCACCCAGTGACGATTGGGCCACATGTTTGGTACGCGAAACAATTTATGACCATTCGTAAGTTTATGGTCAAGTGATAGCTCAAACACTTGTGTCTACCGCTTGGTCGTCATCTACGCACTGATACGGTTGTTTTGACAGTTATTAGAGTTTATCTGGAGTCCGAGTCGATAACCGCTTCATTTTCTAGAAAATGTTTTAAAACTCTGAGGCGGAACGCGCGGGAACATTCTGAATATTTTATTTATATGACAAATTCTATCTTTTTGATAAAATATAACTCGTATGTTTTTAAAAGGGAAGTATAGATCTACCACAATTCTTTAATATAAACGTGGAAATCTTTCTTCGGTAGAAGGAAACCTTTGGGGAAATAACGCAGAAGGTGATGCGCCTCTTCGAAGAATCATAATTCCTCCTGCGCCCCTTCCCAATAGTGTTTTCTCTGTTTTCAGAATATTTTTGAGATAAGTTTCTAATGTTCCGGAACTCTTCATATTTCTACTATAAAAATAGAGCTCCTTTCTCACTTTTTAAGCACGCGAGTGTTCCGCCCTTCTCTTTTCTCTTTGCATTCTAGACCTTGCTCTACGCTTTTCGACTCTATGTTCTTGAACAATCGACCACGTAAACTCGGATCTTCTGGGTACCTGTCATGTTTGCATGACAGACCAATTTGACCACTACACAATCAAACAATCAATCAATTAATTAATCAATCGTTTTTATAGTCCTTTAACGAGGGCACTTTTTGCATATATTCAAGTCGAGCTATCGCTAAAACGTTAACTTAGTTAATATCGTTTCGTCAAACATGTAAGTCTGAGGGTGTAAATCCCATATTTTGTATTTTTTTATTATTCATTCAATTAATATAAGATTCATGTCAGTAATAAATTCAAAGTCGATTTTAATCTAAATCTTTTTATAAAACTTTTTTAGCGGTGATCATGACGTTGGGAAGAATCGAAGCAGCAACTGCGCCATTTGGTGCTGCGTCTATTCTGGGTTGACTTGTTTCCCTGAACTTCTATTTTTGCCTTCACATAACTTTAATTACGTAATTAATTAACTATTAGTCGTATTATCGCTCCTAATCTGTCTTTTAGTTTTTCAAACCTTTTCCTTTTCTTCAAATCTCCGTTTTGAGTATGTTTCTGGCGTAGATCTTTGTAATCCGTTGTAATCTCATCTAGTCATTGTACTTGTATGATTACTTTGCCTTTCGTATTAAATTCATTCTAAGATCCCAATTTCGACACAATTGAGTACTAATTACATGTTCACCGACATAGTCTAATTCACATGCTAGGATTAAAATGTTGGATGTTGCATTGCATGCATATAATCGATAATATTTCAAGTACGAACGATTTCCCTAATCATTAGTAGAGGTGGCTATTGAGGCGGGCAGTATTAGGTGTTCGATTAAAGAGATTCCTAATACGTACCCTCAAATTAACCTTTTAATATGAACATCTAAAACAGTTTATACCGAAAATATATAGCACAAAAATTGATGTTCATTAACATCCAATACAATTCAATTTTCAATCTAATTTAATCCTTATTAAATTAAAATATCAACAAATTCATATATTATCATTTTTAACATATTAAAACAATAATATGAATGAATCTATAATGGAACCCTAAACAAAATAATTATCACGGTACAAAAAAATAAAACCGTGAGTTTTAAAAAAAATTTCGGATTTTTTTTTCTTTCAATAATCATACAATTAAAAATTTATGAAAATCACATAAAATAATTTCATAGCCCTAAGGCTCTGATACCACTTGTGGGAATATATATGTATACATCCCTTTAATCTTACAGGATTATAATGAAATTACGATTTATATGATTAACGGGTCATAAACAAAATTGCATAAAATCAAAAGGATTAGGAATAACCTTTACTCCTCGCAAATTCGGCCTAAGAACAGATATCAAAGTAGATATCCTCCGAATTATCTCACCCAAGATTGATCGAGAAATGCCCTTGTATTTGCTAGAAAAGAATCAAAAGTTACTGTTAACTTTTAGTTTTTGTGTTTTTTTTGTGTGATGGAGGCACTAGTGAGAATAGAATTAGGTTTAGAATTTTCTCCTGCTTCCCCTTTTTCATCTCCTTCTCACGGCACTCCTACTAGGGTTTTATGGGAAGATTTTTGTCTCCTCAAAATAACTTGTAACACCCGGAAATGTACAATATTTTTCTAGTAGAAATATTTTACGAAATCTTTTCAGCAAATTTAAGTTTTAATTTAGAATTTTATGTTCCGAGTCAAATTTAGAATTTCCGAGTTCGTATTTGGAATTTCCGCGAGATTCCATGAGAATCCCGTCTTAAGGCGTCTTTGACTTTTCTTGACTTTTGAGTCGTCTTTGACTTTTCTTGACTTTTGAGTCGTCTTTGACTTTTCTTGACTTTTGAGTCGTCTTTAACTTTTCTTGACTTTTGAGTCGTCTTTAACTATTCTTGACTTTTGAGTCGTCTTTGACTTTTATTGACTCTTAAGTCGACTTTGACTTTCGTTGACTTTTCCGACTCACCCTTTACTTATACTCCCTCATAAACCCTAACACTCACATAACTCAACTCTTTCTTCTTCCTTAAGAAAACCAAAGAAAACCTAGCCTCCATAATCTTTCCATTCTTAGAATCGTCATAGCTCGTTCGTTTGTTGCTCAAATTCACGTAAGTTCGTCTTATTCTTCCCCTCTTACCTTCCTCTATCCGTATTGATATTAAAATCTTCGTCTTTCTCGATTTTCAATCTTTCCGTCTTTCTCAAGATGAATTTTATTCATCTTTTATTACCTATTTGTAGGTGGAGACTACTAGGAAGGCTTAGTAATCGATTAAAGACGCGTAAAGGTAACGATGAAGGGTTACTCGGTATCATTTACGTGTTTTACATGCTTTATATGCTAGGATTCGTATTTAGAATACGATAAGTAAGTTAGGAATTATGTTATGGATAATGATTGTTGTTACTTGATGATTGTTGATGATGAATATTGATTGTTGATAGTTATTAGAAATGGATTATGAGAATTGGAAGTGATAGGATTGAATTTATGTTGAAGGCTCACGGATGAATTGGTAACAGAGTGTTTCACGGTCGTGAGATGTAAGTCACGGTCGTGAAACCTCATTTCACGGTCGTGAAATACAAGTCACGGTCGTGACTTGTGCAGTTTCACTGCACTGACCCTTTTTGGTATAATGATCATATCTCCTTCGTTACTTGCTTGTTTTGGGCTTGTGACCATTCGTTGGAACCGTAAGAGGATAAGCTATCACCTCGACTTGGAATTTCTGTATTACATGTCTAGAACTCTAGTTATAACCGTTTGAAGTGAACCCTTGTTTTAGTTAGTTTCCAAACTTGTTGTTTTGGAGAGGTAACTATGTTTCTTATTCATTATGCTTTATAAACTTGTTCTAATGCTTATGTATTATGTATTGATTCATGTTTATCATATTTACATTTATATAATGCCATATTCTCATGTTTTGTGACGGTTTTTGGTATCTTCCCACTTTGAGTCGGTTTTTACAAATGTTAAGGTTTGAGCACTATTTTGTCTTGTGCCTTTTATTCTCATTCCCTTGGCTACCTTCCCATTCGTAAGGCTGGAATGTCGGAATGGAGAGGTATCCTAGTGCTTAAATGCATGTGTTAGTGGGCATACGACGACGTTGTTGGGAGTTGAACGCATTGCGTTGATCGACCCGGCCGTCAAATGTTGTGTACTTGCGAGGTGGTGTTATTTGCATGTAGCGTACCGCATGTTATGAGGCTTGAGCTCGTTTTCCGCCTCTTTCGTGAATTGATCTATCGAATTTGGGGTACCCGGCGTCTAGTGTAAGACCGAGTCTTGGATGCGAAACGTCATCGCATGTCAAATCGGAAAACGGTTTATTCCGAGAATCTGGCCAGGTTTAGACTAGGACCGGATATTTATATCGTCGTGCTACCAGAAGGGAATTAGTCTACATAGGCGAAATGTAAGCATCGCGTATGAGTTCAGGGAAATGTGATCCCGTGGATCCTGTTAATCATACTTGCCATGTACACGATGCTAGTGCGTTTCATTTACCGTGAGAGATTGTCGTCTTGTGTCGTCTTTGAATGCGTGATTTCATGATATTGTTCATGGTCATTGCATGATTGGACACCGTCAATGTCTTGGTTCGTGAATGGATGATAATATGTTGGATTTATTGTGATCATCGCATGACTTGACTTGGTTTGTCTGTCGAGTCTCAATCTTATCAAACTTATACCGCTAACGGTGAGATGCAAGCCCTAGTGAGCGTATTCGGTTGCCTAAGAGTGTCTTCCCCGAGTCTTTGAATAACATGATGGTTACGGATTTGATTTCCACATGATCTTATCATTATATATTGATTGCCTATCTATTCTTATTGTAACTCACATGTATATCTATATATGCATGATTTTACTTTTGTATTTCCTTATATGTACGTTTAATGTGATATGGCTGGGAGAACCCGGAGTTACTCCCCACTGATTGTGGCGTTCATGTTTTTCATGAATGAACAGGTTGCTTGCATGGATGGCTTTTTGCTTATGCTATTTTGGGTTCGGGTGTGAGCTAGCGGGCGTTGTCCCTGGATGAAACACCTCTAGACGTTGTTTAGCTAGTTGCTAATTACTTTGTCTTTTGTTAACACTTTGAGAGACTACGTCTCTTGTGGTATTTTTATTTAGTTTGTAATATTTTGACACTCCTCGTATTTTTTCTATCTTGCATGTATAAAGGTTTTTAAAATACCGTATTTTCCGCTATATAATTCACATGCTTGTATGTTTTATATTTCCGCATTCGCGAGGGTTGTCACAGTTGGTATCAGAGCTTTATCGCTCCCGACGCACACACGTGAACCCTAAACTTAAATTACTTGACCTTGAAATAATAAATGAGAGATGGGTAGACTTAAGGACCTAAGGTGGTAGTCTTTGGTGTACTTGATGTTTGTTAGGTTCTAACTTGTTTGTTGATTGTGTTGAGTGATGTTATGTTTGTTTGTATCTATCGTTTTGAGGTGGATCATTGTGTTACCTAGAAGAAGTATCCTCTACCGGAGATTTGAAGATTTACAAGCCTAATTGAAGTGTATTTCTTCCTCATCTATGAATTATCTCGTCCTTATTGTGTTATGCTCTCTTCCTTCTATCTAGGTGCTTCTTTCTCTTCCATCTTGTTTGCCTCTTGGAAATTACTCTTGATAGTTCATCCATCTTACCATTGGTATCCTTACCTTCCTCTTGTAACATTTTTATGGATGTCATACCCTTTTGTTTGTAGTATATTTTACTCGATCGGAAGAACTTTGAACTTTGTGGAATATTAGTGTTGGTTAGAATGAATTTGTGAATTGAGGAAAATGGTGTAGATCTAAATTCACCCTATATTGATGATTGATTGTAACTCTAAGGAAAGGTAGTAAGATAAGTTTGATGATTTTAATGCTTGATGCTTGCCATGACTCATGTGTGAACAGTTCATGGTATTTGATGGTGTAAGGTTGAATGAGTTGGCTAGGATTCCTTAAACCATTAGTGAATTAATCTTTTGAATTGAGGAGTTTGAATGATGCCTTGAGTTGTAAAATGCTTGTGAGACTAAGTGACTTCTTGTGGATTCTAGTTTATGTGTTAGAGTATAGGCTTGGTGAAAGAGCATTTGGCTATAGTTCTTGGATTTAAAGATATGATCTTATCTTATGGTATCGGAGACTCGTTTGAAGTAGTAAGGTTTCGTTGTAAGTTGAACCATATTACTCGAGGATTATAGATATGAGAGAGATTCGATGATGTGATCTAGGATGGAAATACCTTGGGATGTTAATGTTGATGTTTGGCTTGATGTTGTACTTTGATAATAATGAACTCGTGGGCTATATGATGTTGATAATGACGTTTTGTTCGGTGTTCTACCTTGTGGCCATAGGAGTTGAAAAGAGATTAGTATGGAGAATTCCTTATTGGTTCTTCGGTTTTTGAAACCTTTGGGAATGTGTCAAATTATGAAGTTGAGAGAATGTTACTATGCTTGAGTTGCAATTCCGTAATTGGGAATCCGTGTTATATGAAAGGGTGGATGAATTTGGGTTGTAATCGAATTGTTAAATCTAGGTGTACCTTACTTTGATGATTGTGGTACGATGGTCCCTTGTAAGAGACCTTTGTTTGGGATGAGTTGTTTTACTATCACCCTAAGCCTGAAAGGAGAAATTTGGTGGATTAAACTTTAAACCTTTACCCGTGCCATCATTCCTTTTCATTTCCATTCTTGAATGTTTTTGTCAAGATTGATCTTTAAGAAATTACAAGCTCGTACTTTCTTTCTTACTCAGATATCTTCATAACGCTACTATCTGCTTTTTCTCTTCCTCAACCTCGTTTTCCTTTTTCGCCTTCACCTTTTTCATCTATCGTAGTCTTTAGTGACGCTTCTTAATGTTCCTTGTATCATGTTCTTTTATCCCTACTCTCTTGAGAGGTAGTTTTTCTTATTAGCTAACGTAAGGGTTAGTAGGTGTGTTTTGAAGAAGTTTCGAATATGGTACCTAACCGTCCTATTAAACTAGTTTCATGTTTAGATGATTATAAGGATTTGAGGATAAACTTAGGATGAAACTCTCCTAGTGGTTTTAGACTATGAAAGCTTAATGTTGCAATATCGTTTTGAGGATCGAAATAATCATAATGATAGTTGGTAGTTGTGGTTAAGAATTTTAGTGATTCTTTAAGTGTTACTTGGGAGATTGTGGTCTTTAAATGTTGGACCCTAACGGGAATAATTACCTTGTGGAATTTGGATTGGATGACCAAACTTGAGGAATATTGTCATAAGCGAAAATCGATGTATTGAGAGTTTGAAGGAGCTAAATAAATTGATTTACGGTCGCATTGCCCTATGATTGGCAAAAGTTAAGTGAAATGAGATTGTGTGACTAATCTCTTTTGAGGATTTGGTTTATTAGTAGAGTTAGTAATGTCGAATTCTTGTAGATCTTCCTCCCGACTTTATCTTGATCTTCATATCCCAAAGAGTTCGATTTGTTTCGTTTTTGCGTGTTTTGTATATATTTTGTTATCGTGATTTGTGAACTTTATGTTCGAGTCGCTTTATGTACATGTAATGTCTTGTTATTTGATTTTATCTTTGATAAAACTTTCAAATTTCCATATTATATTTCTAATTTAACGTTTCAAAGAAGTCTAAAGATGGTTTGTGTACCCTCTTTTTGGAGAAAATGGATTTCTTTTGCTTTTATATTTGGATTTTGCGTTTGGTTGGATGTTTGCACTTGTTATTGGAGACGTCTGATAACTAGTCCTGCACTGACTAACGTTGTTTTGAATTTCGATTTCACTATTTTGGCATTGCTTTGATTTGGATAATTAGAGTTCTCGTTCGCGACGAGCATTCTTGTGCTCCGTAAGTAAGTTTCGCACTTATGAAGAATTTTCCTTAAACCATTTTCGAGATGAACCTCGTTTCATAAATATTCCCCTTATAAGAGTTTTCGTATTAATTTTGAAAACCGATTCTTGTCCTTAATACTTTTGTTTTCTACTCTCAAGTTTCGAGGACGAAACTTTTTAAAAGGTGGGGTGATTGTAACACCCGGAAATGTAACCTATTTTTCTAGTAGAAATATTTTACGAAATCTTTTCAGCAAATTTAAGTTTTAATTTAGAATTTAAAGTTTCGAGTCGAATTTAGAATTTCCGAGTTCGTATTTGGAATTTTCGCGAGATTCCATGAGAATCCCGTCTTAAGGCGAGTTTGACTTTTCTTGACTTTTGAGTCGTCTTTGACTTTTCTTGACTTTTGAGTCGTCTTTGACTTTTCTTGACTTTTGAGTCGTCTTTGACTTTTCTTGACTTCTGAGTCGTCTTTAAATTTTCTTGACTTTTGAGTCATCTTTGACTTTTCTTGACTCT
>JAIUZE010025960.1:0-26904 GCA_022085475.1 Heliosperma pusillum | reverse complement strand
AACCTTTCCAATAGTATTTTCTGTTTGGAACTCTTCCAACAGATAAATTTTCTATAAAACACAGCCAGCTCGTGATTTCAAATCACTTTGATCAGTTTGGAAACTGAAGTCTGTGTAACCCTTACACGCAACTCATTTTAAACTCCAAACACATGGAACATATCTTTTTAGTCCTTCGCAAGTACTAAGGATGTTCATTATGGCTATCAAGTGACTCTCACTTGGATTTGATTGCAAATGATTCGGCTACTCAAAGCAATGCGAAATGTCGGATTGGAGTTTACATCATAGCGATATTAATTGACCGCAGGCGGAAGCAAAAGAATCAATTATGATGTGTTCAACTTCCTTGACAATAGTCAAAGATCTTATCAATATTAGATTTGACTCATGCTAATATCCTTTAGATTTATCTCCATAAATCCAGATATCTAAAAGATGTATTCTACTTCTCCAAAATCTTCCATCATCTAAAATGATCAATATGTCTCCACATATAAGACTGATGAAAACCATATTACTCCCACTAAACTTCATGTATAAACATAATTCCTCGAGATATCGAGAAATATTTTGCAACATGATTGACACACTTATTCCAACTCTTTTGTGCTTATTTAAGACAACTTCTTAAGCTTGCAAATTAACTTAGGATAGTAAGGATCTACGAACCCACAGGTGAATATAAAATATAATACCTCTTCTAGAATCGTATTCGAGAAGGTGGTTCTTGAGGTCCAATTGACATCATACTTTTATGATATGCTGTAATCGCTAAGTATATTCGAATGGATTAAAGAATTAAGGTTGGTGCAAAACTCTTGCCTACCAAGTTATCTTTGATAACATTTTAATGTTCATCCATGCAAATTTCGATCTTAAAAATCAATTTACATTGAAGAGGTCGTACTTCTTCAAGTAAAATTTACCAGGTCACATACCTGACCATCATGCATGGAGTCCATTACGAATCGTATGGCTCTAAGCCATATCAAGAAGTTGGGATTAAAAACAATCTTTTATAAGTCGCATTTTAGAATTCATCACTATAAAGGAGCGATAAAATTCCACCTGACCTCCTAGGGTCCGAAGGAACAACTACTGAACAAGCAATGAGGAATACTTTTTCCGAACCATATGCTCAGTTTGTGGCTCTTGAAACATTTTCTCCCACTCTGTCTTATCAAGAAATAATCGTATTTTTTATTGAAAGACAGCATCACGAGTCACAAACGCTTTGTTCTCGTGGTCAATGTGGGATTATTGAGCACTTGTTTCATTTAAATAACTTATAAATTAGGTACGCTACCTACCCATATCTTATATGGAATGAAATCAGCCTGTTTTAAATGTGTTTAATATGGTGGGAAAAGAAATAGAAGACAGAAATATATTCAGGATACCAAGGTTTTAGCAAATGGTCATTTTCATTTGATTAAAGACAAAACATATCGTATAAGGTTGTTCTTATCAAACAACACATATTAATAATGTGTGTTAAGAAGTTAACTAGTGAAAACATTTCACAAGACTTTTGGTGTGAAATCAAAGTCAAAAATCTTAGATTATCTATAGTTACATTTAGTCGTAAGTCCTTGATCTAATCTCTAGTGGGTTAACTATTTTCTATGAAAGTCTTTGAAACTTTTCAAAGATTTCTCTTAGCACCTCATTAAGTAGAATCAAACATAATATCTACTTAAATCGTCGGTAAATAAGTGAAGTAATCATTACCATCTCTGGTTGTGTTTGTTATTGGACCACACATATTCTAATGTAATAGGGCCAATAACTCACTAGTTCGATTTCCTTTTAAATAAAAAAGGGCACGAATCATCTTGCCTTGAATACAAGATTCACACGCACCATAAGATTCAAAATCAGATGGTTTAGGGATAGTTGTCAATACTAGCCTCTTAATGTGCTACACAATCCAGAATTAAGCTTAGATAAGGGTCACCAATTTTGAGCCTTTACAATCTATATGACAAGTAATTACTAGTTTAGGTCAAGAATATAATTACCTTTGATTGGTATGGGATAACCATTGACCAAGTATAGGCATAAAAAGATACAACGTTTGTTCTATTTCACAAAAGTGAAACACTTGTGTCGTACACTTACGTGGATACTATATTCTTTATTTAGAGGTTATGTACACAATAACGTTTATTGAAGTATACCTCTAAATCCAAAACTAGATTGATCACATTATAACTTTTATATGTCTCTATTGAAATAAAACTACAATAGTTATATTTCCCTTGTAGTCGATATTTAATTATGGTTAGTCGTCGCACGAATCATTATCATATGCATTGAATACATTGATGAAAACCATAATAGGTATCTAATACCCAACAATTGCATTTAGCAAAATAAATGTCGATCATATAGATTTTATGGGTGAAAAATTACACCCTATTTCTAACTCTTTAGAAAACTTTGGGAAGATTCTTTTCTTGTGTCCTACACTGTAAAATAGAATCGTCAAAAGTTGGGTTCGACACCTTGCTTGGGTTTTGACTTTACTATTAAAAATAGTCTTGCCTTTATCCCTTGCCTTGTGTCAAAGTCGAGCCAACCTACTCTTGAACCTCGTCTTAACAATTAAGAATATAAACATCATTCTTAGTGCTCCCACTCACTTTCATGAATCTCGACTTAGACAAGTATATAGGAATTATTGTGAAGACTATTCTTCATTTCATTCATGGTTTTACCTTCAAAAGGATAAACTTTTCATGAAGTGATTACGGTAGTTGGTTTGTTCACGATTTCAAATAAATCGATTAACCTAGTCATCCCAACTGTTTTGGCCTCTTTTGAGGTAAGCCTCGATAAGGAGCATTATGACGACATACCAAAATACAAACATTTTCTTTGGAGCAAAAAGTTGATGTACCATTGTTATAAAGAAGGCGTCACTAAATATTCAAAACGCTTTTGACTAAGTGTGACTTATTCATTTAATCTTCATAAGAGACATTTGCAATGGTGAATATGAGGATCAAAAGATAAAATTCATTTTGTCTTTAGCTACGGTGGTTTAAACGGAGATCGCAATCAAAATGCTACCGTATAAAATAATGGAAACCCTTTCTAAGATTGAACGGATTTACAAGTTCATAGAAGGATAAAATATTTGTCCATTGCGCGAATAAAATAAATATCAACGGAAAATAAACATTCATTGCGTATATATATAATACACTTGTAAAAACAATTTTAAACAAGTCACTCATATAATGACCCCTCACGAAATTATATAAGTGATTCCAAGACCCATCTTTAGACAAAAATAGTCATCGTATGCTACCTTTATCTAAAAATGGTAAGTCAATACTTGACTAATTCTACCCTTAGAACTCTTGGTTGACGGATTTCAACTAAATCCATCTCCTAGTCCAAAGATAACGCTTATCTCGTTGAGTCCAATCCAATTTTGGCTTGTGATCGCATCACCCTACTTACCCGAGGTAAAAAGGGACCCACGAGCGTGGTAGCCATAATGAACACGGGGTTCATAGGTGTTACTAATTGGTAAGGCTAAATCTCAATTTTTTTTTTTAAGTTATGTGAGAGGTCTTGTCAATTTTGTTATTAATTCCCTATAAGCGAACTAAGTCGGTGAATTGTGAATAACGTTGAATTGACAATCACGGTAAATAAAATGCATGTGTGACGATTTTGGCATGAGCGAAAATAAAGCAAGCCATCAAGCAACAATAAAATCCTAGTATGGCCACCTAGCTAATCAAAATTAACTAGATAGTTACAAATTCGGAAACCAACTCCTTGGTCCCTTGCCTCTTCACTTGGAACACCTTCCAAAATGGCACCGTCTTGAGGAAGTCACCGGTCTTCATAAAAATAATTACAAATATACAAATATACAAATTCCTATTATACATTTATACTATAAAATAAAATTATTAAATTATACAAACCGGCGATACGAGATCGCAATAAAATTACAACCAAAACGATATTCCCTTACATTACGGGAAATAACGATAAAAATTAACTAGGCCATACTAGGTACAAAATTTGCATAAATTATTAAATAAATGACATTCATTCATTCAAACATAAATAAATAAATTGCTGCAAAATTCATGCCAAAATCGTCCTAAATTCATTCATGCTCATTGTAGCTTGATTCTTCCAGGATACATGATTTTACCTATTAAAAATCACTATCAACATTTAAATCGCATTTAAATTCAAACTAATTAACTAAACTGATTTAGAACTCAAAATTAGTCAATACTAATTTTGTTGGTCATTAATTAGATCGATTTGATTTCATTTGCTAAATATTACGGTTTAATCATAACGATTATGAAATAAAACCAAAATAAAATATAAACATCATAAAATTTGAAACAAAAAATTTTGTACATTCTGGAACAATTCCAGGAAATATAAAAAGAAAAAATATTTGCTCAAAAAAATTAAATTAATTTTATGAACAAATAACTTTATATTTAATGGTTTTATCAAATAAAAACATTAGATATAGTAATACAGTGAAACAAATTATGAAATTTCACCAAGAGTATCAACATCAGAATTTAAAATTTACAAAAAAATTTCAAGACCATAAAAGGACGTTTAAAGTTTATGAAAATTATAATCTCATATTATCGACTTTTATCGTATACAAATCAATAAACATGCAATACATAAGTAAAAGTCACGAAATTTTACATACAATATTTAAGAAATGCATGTGAGATCATATTAAAATTTCATGGCCAGAATCAACATGAAACTATTTTTAGTTAACTTTTAACTCATAAAATGCATGTTAACTCGGTTTAAACGCCAAAAATCAAAATAAATAGCAAATTAATCCCTAGAATCACGAAATTTGACCAAAAACATTTTAAGGTCAGTAGGTATACATGCACCAAAAATTTTAGTCAGAATCGTATTTTAACTCAAAATCTTTGATTTATTAGTTATCTTATAACTTTAACAAAAATGTCCAAAATGAACATGCATGCTACAAGCTAGCTCTGATACCAATTGAAAGTCCATAGACCTTAATTAGAATCCTCTAATTAATTACTAAATTACTTTTTAATTTAGTTTATAATGATCTATGTAACATGCATGCAAATATAAAGACATTTACATAAAAGAAGAAATTTCCTCACATTGATATGGAAATTATATGGGCACAACAAGAACTACTTCTTGTTGTTCTTGAGCTATAAATATGGATGAACACAAGAAATCTCCAAACTAGAAGACCTCCTTCAAGTTGCACCAAGATGACACCAAATAATCTACCCTTATTATTAACTAGATAATAAGATAGATATTATACTACTAATATTATGACTATATTACTACACTAGTAATGTTAAGTAAATATTAGTATATGAGAGTTTGAGTGAGAAGAAGGATTTTAGAAAGAAGTATGACAATTGAACAAAAATCAAGTGAATAATAAAATGAACAACTTTTGTTCATACTTAAGGCCATTTGGCCGGATCCTCTTCACCAAAAAGGACTATTATTTGTTCAATTTTATCACATGCCTTTGAGTGGAGTGTTGTAGAAAATATGATGATGATTTTATACTTGTTATGTCACTTTCACAAAGTAACTAAAGAGTAAAAATAAGAACAAAATCATCACCATGTAACTACTACCAAAATCGGTCCATTATGGCCTAGTTTGGTCCATTTTGATTTTTGATATTTGTCTCACAAATACTTATTGATCATATGGTTAATTATCTTGTATAATTAAGTGTTAATTTGATCATATAACAATTATATGAATCAATTAAATAAATAATATGTACTTAACATTTTAAGTAATATTTTACCATTATATCAATATATAATGGGTCCCACAATGCTTAGTTAATTTATTTTACAACTCCTTGGAAATATAATTAACTAATTACCTCTATCTCAAAACCTCAACTAATTTAGTAATTTAACGATTCATTACTAAGTTAAATCTTATTTAATCGTATTAAAATAAGATATAAATTTATTAGTCAATTATCGCATAATTGAAAAATAAGTTTAATCGAATTTGAGTTCTTAACTCAATTTCTAATAATTAACTCTCGTACATAGCGAATATATGTAATGTACTAATTAACTGTATCGTATACAAATAATTAGTTACTATTTGGATTTCATCCTTTAGGTGTGACCGAAAGGGATCAGTTGATCACCGCCGTCAAACGACAATAACGTCAAACTCTAGTTAGCCAACCGTTATTGAGTTACGTTAATCAACTGACTAATCATATATATAGTCAATAATTATCCCAATTATATTCCATAATAAGAGTTATTATGTGGCGCACTATTGTGGAGGACACCTACTCCAACAGAGTAACCTTGGGTCGAGTAACCTCTGGAAGCACAGATTCCACACATCAGGAGCCAGAATCGTGGAGAGCCTGGATGATGAGCCTGAAAGAGGCAGCTCGCCTGATTGTGTATTTCACTTCCATATGAATCTACTAGCAAAACGCTGCCCGAATATCTACAAGTCCTTACCTCCAGATCAGCGGAACTGTCAAGAGCAAGAAGAAGCCTAGATAAGGCCAGCAGGGACAGGGAGATCCAGGAACCAATCTTCCATATTAGAATATTATGCTCCAAGGAGAACGAGCATATTAGAGTGCCAAAAGTATGAAGTACAGAGCAGCGTCCAAAACTATATGTCCACCAGACAATTATTCTTTCCAGCAAAATAATACCAGAAGAGTAACACGAGCGTCCAGAACCTAGAAAACTAATTTCCCTCCTCATCTTGAGGCTAAGGAGAAAAATTGGGGGCAATTGTGATGACCAAAATTTACCGTTTACTATTGGTACATGTGGCACACAAAGAGTGGACAACACGGGTGGTCAAGATCGATGACTTGGCAAGAATAATGGGTCAAAACTTCATTATGGGAGATGCACTACGCAATACTTGATTGAGTGGAAGTCAACAATTCAAATGTTGATGCCAACAAAGAAGGAGAGTTAGATGGTTTAGTGGAAGAAGTTAGAGAAAACCGTGGAATAAGTTGGGCTTGGAGTGAGTCAAACTATACTTACACTACTACAAAAACAGGCTATGACAACGGTTAAAAACCGTTGTTATATAAAAAAGCGGACGTTGTTAAAGCTTCCGTTGTCAAAGGTTTTAACAACGGTTCATATTTAATGAAAAAACCGTTGTGAATATGTTTAACAACGGTTAAAAACCGTTGTCGTTACTAGCCATCCGTTGTTAAACCGTGAAAATAATTTTGGTTGGAAAGATACAACAACGCTTATGTTAGCATAAACCGTTGTTGAAAGTTTTGATAACAACGGGTATATTAGAAAAAACCGTTGTTAAAATCGTTGTGAATATTTTTAAGAACGGTAAAAAAAATCGTTGTTATTACTAGCCAACCGTTGTTAAACCGTGTGAATAATTTTGGTGGGAAAGATACAACAACGATTTTGTTAAACCGTGTGAATAATTTTGGTGTGTAATTTTGGTGGGAAAGATTATAACAACGCTTAAGTTTTTCAAACCCGTTGTGAATAGAGTTAATAACAACGGATTATACTAATGAAGCCGTTGTGGAAAGTTTTAAAAACAACAGGTATATCAGAATAAACTGTTGTTAAAAGTATGATTAGTTTTGTGGGAAATATGTAACAACGCTTTTAATGAATTTTAAAATAACCGTTGTTATTTCTTTTATTATTGTTTTTGAAAAAATTTAAATTTGTTCCCCTCCCAGTGAAAATCCTGCATAAATCAGCAGCAGCAGCACGCATAAACCACTTTCAGCAGCAGCAAAATGAATATATATATATATATATATCAGCAGCAGCAAAATGATACTTCCTCCGTTCCATTTGATTCTTTACGTTTGCTTTTTGTACACTATTTATAAGTGATGAGAATCTTAACTACAACTTCTAATATATAACATAAAATCTAGTCATGCGGGATTTTTTTAAATCGTCTTACCGAGTGCATGATGAATATGAAACTTTTATATTTTTTAATAATAAGTAACTAAAGATATGAACAAATGAAAACGTGCATTAATGTACGTGTATAAAGCAAACGTAAAGAACCAAATGGAACGGAGGAAGTATATACAACCAAAATGATCTCCTTTAGAGCAATTCATACTTACAATTTGATCACTCCTGCATTTTGTAATCAACACGGATCACTTCTACATGCATTAAGGCAAAGACAACAGCTCTAATGACTTCTACAAATTAAAGTTCCCTATCTTCCCAAATGATCTAAGTTTCATTTATTCTTCCTTGCAATAATGTTCAAGGACGTATTTGCCCCACAAGTCCCTTACCTCGTCTATTTGGTGCTTTTTGTACTCAGAGACATGTGGCGTGGTGATTACATACTGCAAATAAAACAAATAAAAGACATTGACTTAGGGTAACAACAGTAGCATATATAGCAACATCAATATAGCAGCAAAGAGATCAGCTCTAATGAAAAAAAGTATTAGCTTCATTAAACTACTAACCCTTTCTGGAATGAGGATATATCTTCACCTAATAATCTCCAACATGAAACGACAAACGTAGTATCCACATTGTATGTTATCCGGCTGTTTAAGGACCTATTATTACATAAAAAAAACGAAGAGACTAGAAGGCAATTACCAATTAGTTTAATGCGTAATTAAAAAAGACAGATGTCATGCACTTAAGGTATTGTATTTGCGCATGTACCCCTGATATCTTAGTAAAAGAAGGGCCATCATCAGAATCTTCTGTGGGTTGATCGTCGTTAGCTCTTTTCTTCTCAAAGGCTCTTTTAAAAAAAAAAAGAGGCAGCAACTCACATAAATATATATGTGTAGTAGTGAAAATAATAATAATTGAAACTTAATATTATGTGCCAAATCAGTATTATAAACTTAGTTAATAATCAACTTCTTAAAGGTCTCGGATGGTTGTTTATGCAAAGAGTCCAACCAAAAGACTTTTTTCTTGGTCGGCATAATCACTGCTAGCACCCAATGTCTCCTAGATCGAGAGACACATCATTATTAACAAGCATAACATCATATATTAAATATAAAAATGCAATTGTGTTTGGAATCGTAATATTAATTATATAATACCCGATTTCATTATAAGGGGCAAGAATGAGCTTTTTGTTTTTCGACAATTCCTGAGCAATATAATCTATACGTTCTTCGTACGAAATCATCTCGATATGCATAGATAAAATATAAGGGCACAGGAATCCGTATAGATCATGTGGACTCTTGCTCTCGGGGATCACAACCGATTTCAAGAACCTACATGACGATTTTAATTCTGGTATTTAAAACACTATATCTTAGTCAGAATATTATAACATTGCATGATTTATTAAGAAACTTACTTCATCCAAACAAATAGGTGTTGGATATCAATCTCGTCAAGGCCAACCCAAATGGCTAGAATCTCCCATGACAGAACTACTTGACGTTCTTTCCCTAAAATATCATCCTCGAGCGAAATAGTTATCAATTGCTCGCTTGCTATGCGAGCATCAGCCTCCTTATAAAGGTCCATCGTTGTCATCGTTTTTACTTTTTGCATGAAAACGTTCCCAGTATAATCAGTACGGGATAGACTCCTAGCATCTTTCAGCTGGGGCAAATAATGCGAATTTTCTTTTGTGCTACTTGTCACAACATCCTACATGTGGATAACTAAAATTAAGTACTTAACTAAACTAATCCAAACGAAACATATCCCAGTTCGAGCTATTTAAAAAAATTAAGTACTTAACTAAATACCTCATCAACTTGATCTTTCAATGAGGTAGTAGTAGGATTATTGTCTATCGGGTGATCAGCCGTGTGTATTTTTTTACTCTACAAAAAAAAGTGTATTATTCTTTTTTATATTACGTCAAAGATAAATAGTTATTTAAAAAAATCGAGAAGTAATACGTACATATACCTCATCAACTTGCTCTTTCAATGATGAGGCAGTAGTAGAAATTAAAATATAAAGAGAGTTTTTAAAAAATGGAGAAGTTAATTAAATACCTCATCAAGTTGTTGTTTCGACGAGGTAGTAGAAAGATTGTCTATCGAGAGAGTCTTATCCACGTTTTTTGTTACCTACAAAACAAAAATATAACATATAAATTTCACTAATTATGTAGGTGATGAACAAAGACAAAAGGCTGGATAGATGTATTTTTCTATCCCCGACTACATTCGGTTGAGTCGTAGGCGAACGAGCGAGGTAAATGTGCTTATTAGGCCATTGGACAAAACAATGAACCACATCTGCCAGAATTTGAAGGTCGTCATGGACTGGGACGGGCATTTGAAGCGTTTCATAGCCCTTAAAGGCTTGATTTATCTCCACTTTTCTATGATTCGGCAAAAGTGGTACGCCATGAGCCAAGATGTTTTCGCTGATTTGTTAGGCATTATGTCTACGAAACCCCGGGCAACACGAACAACTATCTCGGATGAATGGTCGATGAGAATAACTGCCTTCCTTTTTATGGCATGTAGAATACACATTATTAATTAAATACCAAAATATAATAGAATTCATAAATGATCTACATACCTATTACAGACTTCATGCATACCTTGCCGAAAACTGGCCCCTCATTCGAAGGTGATGGGTCGTCCGTCTTCTCAGCCTTCATTTCAAGTTGCATCCCCTGATTAATTTCATTCGTCTTCTCAGCCGTCTCTTCAAGTTGCATCCCCTTTTCAGACTCATTTACCTAATAAAATTATCCAATCAAAGGCTATGATGTCAGAGGTTATAGCATTAGAGCTGGTTTTTACCAGTTATTGCAGGGAACACACACCCCGAGTAAGGCTGTTTAGGAACCATGGTGTACCCCGAGTAAGGCTGCAATCACGTATAACATTTGGCTGCTGGAAAGGAACAAATGCAGAAAAAAAGAAAAAATAATAAAGTCATATTTACCTTATCGGCTTGAGGTATTAAAACTTCAGCAGCACTAGGTATCTCTTTCTGTTTCTCGTTGATCGATACTTCCTCCTCATGTATTGCCAAGGTAGTAGTGTTCTCTGCCTCTTGACCAATCTGTTGCACCTCACCTTTTTTAATGACATCCTCCATCATCTTCAATTCTTCTTCGGAAGGCTTGCCTCCAGAATTCATTTTTAGTATCACGGGGGCCAATAACTGAACCTGCGTGCAAAAAATGTAGAATCAGCATTTTGTTTAAAACAATAACATGTGAATTTTAAATGACAATATAAAATGGTACCATGTCAGCCTTCCCCTTATTTTTAATCTTCTTTTTCGGGGTAGTTGTCCCATAATATTTCGTGACTCCGACATGTAATGGGACGCCCCTCAATCGACCTGGATGCTCGGGTCGGCCGATCGCTCTAGCAAGAACGTCATCACGACCATTCAGACTGAATTTCCCTTCTGCAACCTCCTTCAGTACATTCTCCTATAATATATTAAATAAACTTCATTTTATTTTTGGTACTAAAATAAATAGATTGTCAGACATACATACGCGTAAGAATTAAACAATAAAGTTATTAAAAAACTCGTCTTAATAAAATAATACTTACTATGTTGGCCAAGACTTCCTGATCATATTTGTTACAGGTTCGGGATCCTTTAGGCGTGTGCCCTTCTTTATAAGTTACGTGTCGATTCAAGTCGGTCACTCCCTTTGACACCTACACATTAACTCAAAAGTAATATATGTATACATGTGTATCAAGTCCAAGTATGATTAAAAAAATCTAATATATAGATGCTACTTACGAGATTGTCTTCTATCAATCTGTAACCGCCTCGAGAACCATAATATACCCCCCCGCTTCCTTGAAATTTTAGCACGATTTCTGGCGTTAACGGCCTTCAAATCATATAAATCGCAAGTAGATGAGATAATTAGAAAATTATAGAAAACTCATTAATTAAAAAAAGGGTTTTCTATTTGTTGCTTATTAGGATGCTTATGTGGCATTTTCAGATTCATTTTCCCTCCATTTCACATTCATTTTCAGATTCATTTTCCCTCCATTTCACATTCATTTTTCTCTCCAAAATGTTCCCTTTATTTCATCTATATATATTTTCAGTCCATATATCCTACCTTTCATCTCATTTACGCATCTTCTTTCTTCTGTTTTTCCCCATCTCTATCTTCTTCTTTTTTTACTTTTCCTTGTTTGATTATGTCTTCTTATTCATCTTCTTCGAGGAGCACCCCAATTGAAGGTCTTTGAATTTAAGAATCAATGTAACACCCGCAAATGTACCCTATTTTATTTTAATAATATTATATTATTATGAATTAGCGTAATTTTAGAGTTAGATTAGAACTTAATTTCCCGTGTCTAATTTAGCAAATCCGAGTTCGTATTCGGACTCTACTCGGAATTCCGTGTGGGTTACGCCTTAAGCCGCATTTTGGGCTTTTTCCTCATATTTTTCCACTCACCTTATTTAACCTTATTCCCCCATTTTCCACTCACCCTCTTCTACCTCTCACAAACCACCAAAACCCTAACCACCATTTTTGATCAACTCAAGCTTCACTCAATACATCCATTCCTCACCCAAATCGCTTGATTTTCATCATAATCTTCCTCTTATCCTCCTCTACCTTGTGTGGTAATAAAATTACCGTCTTTCTCATTTTCAATTTTTCCGTCTTTCTCAAAGGTGAATTGTACTCATCTTTTGGTATCTTTGTGTAGGTGGAGACCTTCAAGACCCCGACAAGGATTACTATCTTGTGGAGGAAGACTTAGAAGACTATTGAAGACGCACAAAGGTAACGGTGAAGGGTTACTCGATATCAAGACGTGTTTTAATGCTTTAATTGATGTTACCCAACGTTACGTGACGATTATCATGCATTTAATGTAGTTTGATGTTAGTAAATGTGGTTGGAATTGGATGAGTACCCATGGAAATTGTGTTGGTTGTTGTTACGATTGGATTTCGTGTGTATGTAGTCCCAGCCTGCCGGCCGGCCGCCGGTCAGCCAACCAGCTGGGAACGCGGCAGAAGTGAAATTGGAACTTCGAGTATTTTTGGTATTGTGTAATCCCCAGCCGACCGACCGGCCGCCGGTCAGCCGACTGGCTGGGACATCCCTATCTTTTCTTCTATTCTCACATTTGGCATGTCTTCCCAGCCGGGTAGCCGGCTGCCGGTTATACCCACCGGCTGGGACATCCCTGTATTTTTAGTGTTGTTTGAATGTTGCTGAAGTGCCAGCTGGGTAACCGGCGGCCGGTCCCCTTGACCGGCTGGCACCTCTTGAGATCCTTTTCCATTTCTTTCCCTTATGCTCTCACTTATAATAGTTTGTACGGTTCGTTTATCGTATAAATCTACGTAATAGCATTAAATATTCATGTTTGTTATATATGATATCCCACTCGCTTATATCGCATGTTTCGTGACGGTTTTTTATATGGTCCCCTTTGAGTCGGTTCTACCTATGTTTTGATTTGAGCACTAATCGTTGAGTGCTATGAACTCTCATTCCCCGGCTATACCTCCTTGCTCGTTAGACTGGAATGTTGGAACGAGGAGGCGAACGCAATGCGTTGATCGACCCGGCCGTCAAATGTCATATCCTTGCAAGGTGGTGTCATTGCATGTAGCGTACCGCTTGATTATGATTCTTGTGCTCTTTCCGCCTCTTTTGAGTAGTTGTGACCGAATTTGGGGTACTCGGCTTTTGTGTTTGACCGAGTCTTGGATGCGAAATGTTTATCGCATGTCGAATCAAACACGTTTATTCCGAGAGTCTGGCGAGGTTTAGACTAGGACCGTATTATTATTGTCGTCCTAACGGGAGGAAATGAGTCTTTCATATACGAAACGTTTATCGTGTATTGTTCAGGGGAAATGTTTATCCCGTGGACGTGTTTTGATCATACTTGCTATGTACATGGTGCTAGTGCGTGTCATTAACCGTGAGAGAGTATGTTACCATAATCGTATGTTTGGATGGATTCCTATATGTTGACTCTTTTTGACCGATGGATGACTGGCGTGGTTTGTATGTCGAGTCTCTATCTTATCAAGTATATAGTTGCCTAAGGGTGTCTTCCCCGAGTCTGTCTATAATCTAATACTTATAGTTTTGTACTTCATGCGCCTATATCTTAATATATTGAAATGCTTATCTGTACTTCTCGTAATTCACACACACACACACACACATATATATATATATGTATGTATGTATGTATGTATGTATGTATGCTTCTACATGTTTATTACCGTTTATGTATGTTACTTGTGATGTGGCTGGGAGAACTCGGAGTTACTCCCCACTGACTGTGGCGTTTATGTTTCATGAATAGACAGGTTGCTTGGATGGATCTTTGCTTGTTTTTGGGTTTGGGTGTGAGCTAGCGAGCGTTGGACTTGACGATTCACCCATAGACGTTCTTAGCTAGTTTACTAAACTACTTTTATGTTTGATGACGTTTTGAGAGACTATGTCTCTTTGTAGTATTTTATACTTTAGTTGGTATCTATTTCACATTCCTCGTACTCTTTCTTTGGCATGTAAAAAGTTTCAAAAATATCGTATTTTCCGCTATATAAATTGCATGCTTGTTATGTTTTATTTCCGCTATCGCGAGGGTTGTCACATTTACATTAACTAACATAATTTATTTATGCATGTCACTTTTCATTTTCATACTTTTTGCTTAAAAATAAATAAAAATTACTCATACCCAAATATCTTATTTACATTACTATCAAGAGAATCTATCAATTTTCTTCAACTATGGATCCTAAATAGATTCTGGAACATGCATGTAGAGTCTATTGATCGAATACGAAAGAGGGGGGGTGAATTGAGTATTAAAAACTAGCCCCACTTTTTCGATTTATATGATATGTAATTAATTATTTGATCTTATGAATTAAAATCAAATAATTAATTAATCAAAGTAAGCGCAAGTAACGAAATAATGAAAAGTAAAGAGAGTAGAGAGAGGCACACGGATTTTTGAAGTGGTTCAGTTTCACACGTTGAAACCTACGTCCACTATTCTCGATTAATAATTCTTAATACCTTTCTACGGATTACAAAAATTATCAAACCACTCGTATAATCAACTATGATTATAACTCAAGGTGAGTATCGCTAAATACTCTATACTATCTTACGTTAATAAGAAAGTAAAATATAACTCACTCAGATTCTCGTAAAAGAATAGTAAGATTATGTGATGTACTATTATCCAATAACGTATTTCACTCGAGCGATTGACAAAGATTGATGCACGACTCTTTTGAAAAACAAACACTAAAAATAATAAATATTTTGCTCAAGGTTTGCTTTAAAACGATTTTGGAAAATTCTCTTAAAGTATGTGTGTGTGTCATGTGTCTCGTGTATATCAATGATTGAGATGTGAAGGAGTATTTATAATAAAATCATAGGGGATAAAAGTCGTTTGCTTTTATCCCACATGCATGGGGGAGGGTGAGTTGTTTGATTTTTGACTTCACAATGTAATATTTAATAGTCTGGGTCTAGGTTGTGATTATTTTGTCTAATTCTTAACTAGAGCAACTAAGAAAACATAAACCCCTACCCTAACCCCCACAAAATCGATGCACGCACCCATATAAAATGGGTATCCATTTTATTTTTGTGATTTTGTGATTTGTCATATGTGTGACATCTGACAAGCTACATGCAAATTTTCTTATAAATGTATATTTAACTAATTAAATACAATCTTTACAAATAAATTATACTTAATATTTTAAGTAATAATTTCTAATTACATGTATGTAAAATGGGTAATCTCATATTTGGTTAATATAATTTACAACTAATTGTAATCATAATTAACCAATTATGCTTATTATCTCAAATGTTTCGCGAACATTAATCATTCTTAGTAATATAACGATTTAATTACTAAAATGAATCTTATTTAATCATATTACAATAAGATATAATTCTCACTTATTATTTAAACTTGTTCAAATTTAGGAATTAATTAATCTGTATCGCTATACAATTATTTAAATTTCATGATTAGGGAATCATCCTTTCGGTGTGCCCTAAATAGATCAACTGATCACCACCGTCATACGACAATAACGTCAAACTCTAGTAAGCCAATCGTTACCGATAAATGTGGACTAGTTGACAGTAATATTTATCATCCCTTTTCTATTCTTATTATTGAGGTTTAATTAAGTGATCGCGCTATTTTTGAGGACACTTACTCAACCAACAAAAGAATGGGTCACCCTCGAATCAGATAAAACAAACGAAGGAATATTGTTAACGAGAAAAGTACTTGTTAACGTCATCTTCAGGTGTTTACTTATCCATCATGAACAGTTTGCCACTGCTCTTCTAACCCCCTCCTTGCACGGTACTAGCTGATGCAATAGACTTCGTTGCCGAACCTAGTTCACATTATTATTCGGGAGATGATAGCCCCCACCATTGCGGTTGTAGCCGCTACCATTCACACTCTAATTCCCTGGCCTGTTCCACGATCCCGAAGGACGACTGCTCGCTACACTTTGCCCCTGACCCTGAGAATAACTCTTCTGGTACGACGACTGATAACCACCTCCTTGCACAACAGTGGGACACACAAACCTCTTGTGGTCTAAGCCACCACAACTGTGACACCTAACTCCCAAAGTCTCTCTAGCTGCTTGACCACCTCTTCCCCATACTGCTGCCCTCCGTCGTAGCCACCACCTCGAGAATAAAATCTGGTCTCAGTGTAGTTACCCCTGTTATAGGTGGAGTTGCCTCCCCCTTCGCTCTCTGGCTTCCTCTTCCTATTCATAGCTTCCTTCGTTTCTTTGGTCATCTCGGCCCTATGCTCTGCCTGCCCAGCTCTATCATACACATGCTTAAGGTCGGAAACCACCTATGGGGGTAGTTTATACATGACTCCAATGCATATCATCTGCATAACTTGCCAGCTCGGTGAACTTGTTATAATAATGCTTCACGGTTATCTCCTCGGTCATCCGGAACGAATCGAACTCAGATCTCATCCTGCCTCTAACATGCTCAAGTACGATCTCCGCCTCATTTTCGATTTAAATTCCCCCTAAGGTATCGCATCATCTCCATGATCTCTGTAATATTCCCTCATAGGTACCCTTTCGCGAAACCACCACTTTCCCATTTGGCCCTCAAGTAAAACGCGGCCTGATCTACTTGTAAATGATCAGGGCAATTAACAACATCAAAAATAGTCTCCATCTCTTGATGCCAGTTGTCTAGCAAGTTTGGTGCACCCGTACCCTCATAGGTAGTGGGTCGTGTTGGAGTAAGTGTCCTCAACAATAGTGCGATCATATAATTAAATCTCAATAACAAGAATATAAAGTGATGATGAACATTATAGTCAACTGGTCAACATAAATCGGTAACGATTGGCTCAATTGAGTTTGACGTTACTGTCGTATGACGGTGGTGATCAGTTGATCCCTTGAGGTCACACCTAAAGGACAATCCCCTAATCATGTAAGTTAATTAATTGTATTGCGATACAGATTAATTAATCCCTTAATTTGAACAAGATTAAAGTGAGAATTATATCTTATTGTAATATGAATAAATAAGATTCATTTTAGCAATTTAATCGTTATATTACTAAGAATGCATTATGTTTATGAAACATTTGAGATAAGCAAAATTGGTTGATTATAGTTACAAATTGTTGTAGATTATATTAACCAAATATGAGATAACCCATTTTATTTACACGTAATTATAAAATGTGACTTAAAATGTTAAGTCTAATTTATTTGTTATGAAATTGCATTTAAATTAGTTAAATGTACATTTATAAGCTTAATTACATGTTACATGTCACATGTCACATATGTGACAAATGACAAAATCACAAAATAAAAATGGACACCCATTTTATCATATATGCATCGGTTTTTGTGGGTAGGATAGGTGTTTAGGTACTTATTATTGTTCTAATTAAGATTAGACAATATCATGACAAACCTAAAGCCTATAACCTAATCTAATGCTTTGTTAAGAACAAAAGAAAAAGGCACCCACCCTTCCCCATGGGGAGTGTGGCCGGTTGGAGCATGCAAAAGGAAGAGGATTTTTCCTTCTTATACACACTACTTGATCTCATAAGTGCATGCTTCCTCATCTCTCTAAAATCTTCACTTCTCACTCTAAATAACAAGCTTAAGAAACTTCAAACATCTTATGCTCTAAGATTACTAATAAAATTACTAAGAGTAGTAATAGTGTTTATTAGTCATATTGTTAAGGGTTACTACATAATATACTAGTGTAGTATTTTGTAGGATTTAAAAGGGGTAGTCTTGGATGCAACTAATTGGAGAGTTTCTAATTTGAAACTTGGAAGATCATCCTTCTTATTTAATCTCAAGAACAATATTTGGAAGGTGTCCAAATATTGTGCCCATATTGTTCATATTCAATGTAAGGAAAATGTTTCTTCTTATCTTTGTCTTATTTTGTTATGCATGCATAAGTTCCCATTAGTTAAAGAGTTAACTATTAGTAAATGATATTAGAAATGTCTAATATTGAGTTTAAGAAACTTACAAGCGGTATCAGAGCTTTGGTTGTTGCATGCATAATCGATTTATAGTTTTTTCGAGTTAATGTAACTTAAACAAAACTAGTAATTTGTGTTTTATAAGATAAAATCACATATAAAATCACAAAGTCATTTTCATGTCAATATATTCTTGTCCTAATATGATTTTAGGTCATTTGATGATTTATGGAAATTTATATTACTCAAATATGATTTTTAGTATTTTTATTACATTTTAATGAGTAAAATGATGTTTAAAATGCTAAAAATAGTTAGACTTAGCTTCTGACCTTGAAATCTTTACACAATATCACACATGAATTTTAATTACTTTATGTAAAATTTCGTGTAAAGTGGACTTATTTCGTATGATTTATGATTTTTATATGATAAAATGAAATAAGTAAAGGTCAAATGGTTAAAAATATTTCCTCTTTCAATCTGACCATAAAATTTTATTATGTTGTTGCATGCATGATTTCCTGTTAGACTGGAAACTTTGAGACTAATGTGATTTGTCTAGCATGATTTATGAATTTTTGATGTAAAATTGGCATAAATAGTGACTTATTTAGCAAATATAGCTAAAATAAATTTTATGTTAAGAGAAAATTGTTCCTGGTTGCTTAAATGTCCCACATTTCAGATCTAAATTTGAAATTTTAATTTGATTTATTTTCACATGCTTTATGTATTTTATTTGATAAAACCGATAAAGCGCAACCGTTTTTCTCAAAAACGATTCTAAATTTTTAACCATGATTTTTGACATTATGAGTGCCATGGAAATGTTCCAGAATGTACAAAAATTTAAAATTCAAACTTTAAAATTATTGTAATTAAATTTGGATTTATTTGACTAAAATATGATTTTAAAGTCTAATTATGAGCAATTATATAACAACAAGTTGAATTATTGTCAAAAATTGAGTGGTGACTAATTTTTGAGTCCTAAATCAGTTGGGATAATTAACTTAGACTTAAATATGATTTAAGTATTGTTTTGTGATTTTAAGAAGTTATTATCACGCATTTCCGTAAAATTGGGTTATATACGATATAAACCGTAAAATAGGGCGATTTGGCATTTAAAATGAGCATGTTTTATACATATTATGCTGCATATTTATTATGAATGTCATATTTTGGTTTATGTAATTTGGAATTATGTAATTTATTCCTTGTATGGCCTTAGTTTTAACCAATATTGCTCGAAATGTAAGGGAATATTGATTCGGTTGTAATTTTTGTGATCTCGTATCACTTTTATTGTATTATTATTTTATTTTAAAAATGTATAATAGGAAATTATTGTAATTTCTATTATATATTTTTTTGTAATTATTTGTAGTACCGGAGTTTCCCAAAAACGGTGTCATTCGGAAAGGAGTTCCGAGAGAGATACGGTGACCTTGGGAGGCGTGCTTATGAAGTTCAAGGGACCAAAGGTGTTGGTTTCCGAATTTGTAATAGATTAGATGATTTTCTATTCTAGGAAAGGCCATACTAGGAGTTTTCTTTTATGCTTGCATTTTATTTAATATGTTTGCATGCATTGCCAAATCGCCAAAACATGACATGCATATTTTATCGAGTATTCGACCGTGTCAATTAAAATTATCGTTAATTTATCGATTTAGTTCAATTAAACGATATAGATAATAAATTGACATGACCTCTCATGATAAATAATTGAGATCAAGCCTTACCAAATGTAGAACCCATGAATCCCAATTTCGCAAGGAAGTAGGCTCGGCTCACCGGGGTGCTAAACTTGTTACGTTGGGTAAGTGGGGTAATAAAGGTTATTAATTCGAAATTTGGATTGAGCTCGACGGAAGTATTCGCGACCGTAGCCGCATGTGTTCCGGGCTTAAGATAAATATTAAAGTAATATTATCGACCGAGAGTTCTAATGTAGAATCGATTAAAGAGTTAATCCACCGAATTATGTTAATGAGGGATGAATCGGCTGACCGTGCCCAAGTTGATATGAATTTGGATCTCGGAATCATTTATAATAGTTGGGTAGAGGTCACTATTCAAATGTTAAAACTTGTTTAAAATGTTTACAAGTATTTAAAATGATAAATGTTGACATTTCCTTTATGTCTAAAAATTTTTAGTTAATATTTTTTATTCGCAATGGCAAATGCTAATTCATCCACCACCACCAATGCTCCAACTCTCACAAATGTCTCATGGCTTCGATCCTTCATGGATCGATGCAAGTTAGAAAAGAATGACGCTAATTTTGCCGATTGGGATGCGCAACTCCGCTTGGCCGCGGAAGGTGACGACAAGCTTCGTTACCTTACCGAAGCCTCTCCCGAAACACCAAATGAAAGGTCAACTGCCGCCGCAAGGCGAGCCTATGAGGCTTACCATAAAGAGTCTGCGGCAATCAAAAATGTTTTGATCTTATCGATGGAGGCCGATCTTCAAGGGAGTGCCATAAGATGAGCACGGACTATGAGATCTATGCCAAGCTTGTGACCATGTTTTCACAAGCTCCTAGGATCATTCAAATAAGAGACGGCTTCCGCGTTTTTCCGACATGAACCTACAAGAGGGCCAAAGAGTTAGCCCTCATGTACTCAAATTGATTGAGCATGTTAAGACTCTTAAATTGGAAGGGGTGACCATTCCCGAACATGTCGTTATTGACTGAGTTTTACATTCCTTGGGGAAAATCAAAGCATATGTGTAGTTTAGGGTAAACTACAATATGCAAAACATGAAAACATCTCTTCATGAATTGCACAAGATGCTTGTGTAAGCCGAGAGAGACATGGGGCTAAATGTTAGCACCTCCAAGGATGTGCTCCATATTAATGATAATAACAAGGGAAAGTTCAAAAGGGTGGTAGTAAAGGAAAAAAGCCCTCCACCTACAAGGGCAAGGGAAAAGCTATTGAAAATAGCTCACCTAAACCTAAGAAAGGTGCCTCAACCGAGGACAAGTGCCATTATTGTAATGGCATAGGGCATTGGAAGAGGAATTGCCCCAAATATCTAGGGGATATCAAAATTGGAAAGATGTTCCAGTAGGTAAAAATTTATCCCTATCGTTTATGTTATGATCTCAACTTTGGTATATAGATACGAGTTGTGATTCTTACCCTATTTAAATAGTAATTAGGGCATCCTAGCAAGGATAAAGGCAAGGACAAGCAAGCCTAAGAAAGCTCTTCAAGGGAAGCTAAGGTAGCTACCCATGATTGAAGACCTATGAAAGCTTGGTCTCATTTTGAATTGTCTAATTTTTGGGATATATTTTGAGACATTGTTTTAGAACTTTTATAATTTCCTTGTTTGACATGGAAATTTGTTTAATTCCTTTTATTGACATTGGTTGTAATTGGATTTAGTGACTTGGTTTTCAACACAAGTCACTCGGTTTGTTGAAACTTTTTAGTTCTAAAAAATTGTCATCATACTCTACTTGCACTAATAACATAAATTGTGTCGACTCAAATTGATCATATTAGTATTGTGATGATTGGATCATTATAATATAAGGCTAAGAATTCGATTCTCACTTTGAAAGATCAATTGCTAAGTCAAAATTGAGTTATTGAACTCGAAGTAGGGAGTCTACCAAACCAATTGGCCACAGCACTTACAAAGATTGTAATTGACATGAATATGAGTACACCTCTTTAGCTTATAGAACTAGTCTATCTCGAAGCTAAGATTCGATGTCTTTACAATGAAGTCTTTAGTAGATCACTTAAAGTCATGTTGTGATACTTCTACCTCCCTCACGAGTATGAGTACAAAATTGTTTGTGCCTCATAAGGCTATCTTTAAAGAAAATAGTTGTATTTTTCTAAAGATAGAGTGGGAGAAAATAAGCCACAACGAAAAACTAGTTAGGAACTAGTGAGGAAACCAAAAGAAAATGTTCTTACGTTAGACTCAAGACTAGTGAGGAGACCAAAAGAAAGCGTTCTTAGGTAAATCCTTAGACTAGTGACGAGACCAAAAGAAAATGTTCTTGAAATAATAAGATTATGATCTATGAAGTGGAAGTACCTAGAAATTTTAAATTTTGATTTTCTAACATAAGAGACTTATGAAAACTAAATGGAATCTATGCAAAGAAAATGTTTTATTTGGAGTTGTCAAATTGTAGTTAAATGGATAGACATGTTGATGTCTTCAAAAGTCAAGTTAATACGTAACTATGCTTAGATCCGAATCATCAGTGAAATACCTCATAGTAGGTGTGTACAAGATACGCATCAAAACCATATGTCCAAATAGGGATTTGGAATAGGATGTGTACATGACACAAGCCTATGGTATTTACCAGAAGGTTATGATGATCTTTTATATTATGAGATATAAGAAGAGTTTCACTCGAATTGTCGAAAAGTCATGCATAGACATAAAATTCAGTGGGAGTTAAAGTCATGTATAGACATGAAGTTAAGTGGGAGTTTAAGTTATCATGTAAAGACATGAAGTTCAGTGGGAGATATTGTTTTCCACGTGTATGACGTTTCACTCATTGAGAGTGACATATTCATATTACCTTTTTTGAAAGGAGTGGTTGGATTTTAATGTTGGATGAAAGAGGGCAACATGTATACTAAAATCAAAATCTATTGTGGAATAGAAGATTTTAGCTTGGCATTTAAAAAGTGACTTATATTAATAAGATATTTTATCTATTTCAACAAGTTAAAATAGGTTATTCATGTTGATGCAAGTGGGATCACTATGAAAGGGTCATAGTCATCCACTGAACCTTAGAGTTGTTGATCTCATGAGTACTAATGTTTCCGTCATTAGACCAATCATGTATGCCATTACATACATGTACCTAAATGAATTGTATGCTGGGAGCATGACAAGCCTATAACAAATCAATCCACATGAGTGTCATTGGAAAGCCTACAAGAACATCCATAGGGTTCTCAAGGAGAACTGGGGATTCATTCTTGTATTTGGTATAGAAAATTTGATATGTGGTAAAGGTTACACAAACCCAAATTTCCAAACTTATGAGGATTTATTGAAATCCTAGGCATACGTTTGTTATACAAGAAGCGAATAACTAAAAGGATGATTGAAGAGTCAATCATTATAAATTCTACAAATAGAGACGAGCTTAAAAGCGGTGTCGCTAAATCCACGAGCTACGATCAAATAACAATTTATAACTCCTAAGCCAACACAAACTATCTTAAATAAAGGTAGTAAAATGGTAAGAATAGGGTCGAACCCAAGAGAAGGTGGTATTAACTAAATTAATCTAATCTAGACTCTTGCAAAAAGACAATTAACAAAACTAATTACTAATTAATTACTCTAATCACAAATTAAGACACTAATTAAGACAAAAGCTTAAATTAATTACAAACTATGATATTCACAATGAGAAAACATATAGGATAACATATTGGGAGAAATTTGGTTAAAAAGATTACTCAAATCGAAACATGAAATTCTAGGCTAGATAATAGAACAAACACCTTCTATGCAAGAAATCAAATATGAGAAAAATACTTAGTACAATTATCCCAAGTAACACAACAATTAGCAAAGATAACCCTTTTATACCTCTCTTCTTATTTATCTTATACTACCTCCTAAGAAATAGTCAACATGGATTAAACCAACCAAGATTGACCCTTTACAACTTAACCAACACTTATTAAAACATAAGCACAATCAAAGAAGTAAGCTTTAAGTATTAAACCAAAGGATTAAGCTAGAATCATGCAACTCAACACTAAACCATGTTAAAATCACACAACATATAATTTATCACTCAAAAGACTCTAACTTTAAACCAAAGTTGAAGTCTTTCAACTTTACTTCACACATTCAAGTATAGGTTGACAAATCCTACCAAGAACAAGCATTCATTAAGCAAATAAGATGTCAAGCTAGTCAAACTAAACATTCATCTACTCAACATGAAAGATTAACACAATAAAATTATATTAAATAAGGAAGAAGAGGATTAGTGAGTCATACAATGCTAAAGGTGTGAACTTGTTCCAATTACACTAAGAAATGGAGAATTAGCTACCCATAATCCAAATATTACAACCCATTATGAAGTTCAACCAAATTACAAAACCAAAATGAAGAACAAAAGTTGAGAGAATTCTAATGTGTTGTGTTGTGGAATGTTGTATTCAATGTTGTGTTCTTCTCTCTCTACAATTTGGCTCTTTTATACCCTTGGCTCCGGAAACCTAGGGCCTTGAGAAATGGACCTCAAAATGACAAGACGGGGAAGGAAATAATGCATGCCTGAGACCAGGACGCTGGCAGCGCCCACGAACGCTAGCAGCGTCGTGGGACGCTGGCACCGTTCCTTGGCGCTGGCATGAATTTCATGCTGCCAGTTTTTCCCCTTGCTTGAGCGCCTTGACTTTCGTTGACCCCTTTGGACTTTAGCCTCCCCTTGACTTCCATTGACCCTTTGGACTTGCTCTTCTTGCATTGATGATTTGCTTGTAGCCCACTCCAATTGTCGGGTTTGGGTCTCGGGTCTCGGGTTTGACTTTGACTTTTGTTGACTTCCGGGTTTGACTCTAAAAGTTGACTAAAAAATACTAAATAACAACATAATTACAAGGACTAGGGTTAGCATAAAACGATGCTAACGACCCGTAAAAAGTATAATAAACGAACCTAATAAATACTACTAGACACAACACATTTTGGTGTTGTCAGAGACCTAGTACATTATGATGAGGATAAGGTGGCTTACAAGGAGCTAATGGTAGATCCTTTCACCTAAATACCTATCAGTTATCATGATAACGAGTGGGAGCATCTTTCAAGTTAAAGAGCCCAACACTAGATAGAGATCTAGACATGTACGTAGATGAATTCATGTTATTAGGAATAACGTTGGATGGAAGGAAAAAGCAATTCATAAGGTTGGAATAAATGAATACATGGTATATTTACTACCGAAGCCTTTATTGCATTTAAATAAAATCGTCATGAATTGTTATGGAGGAAATAAACTTTAGATTATATGATATGAAGCAATAACATTGTGCTGATTGTTCATATATGATAATCACATTTATCGTTTGAGTTTTTAAAACTCGTTTGAGTTTTTAAAACTCGTTTTGTGCTTTGTTATATCCAAATGGGTTGTAGAGACAATTTTGAACCCCATTAAAGTGGACTGTATTAACATAGCATTGGCCCCTAGTTGCTTATATGAGGTGACGTCTCCAAGTGACTAGAGTGTGGTGCGAATGATGGCAAGTTCAAGTGTCATAGGGTCATAAGGGATGACCAGTCGATCACATAGGCAGACTGTAAGGGACAATCTGTCGGGCAGTGACCGCTTATAGAGTTCTGGCAACTCTTGTAGCCTGGTCGTGGCAAGAGCTACTATAGTATTGTTTTTGAGTCAATTCTTTGACTAAAGACTGTTTGCCTAAGGTGGCACAGTTTCAGAGTGACTTTGATTTATGCTCTACGACCTTCGTAACTGGGGTCAAATGGGCATCTTTTGGGTCATGATGAGCTGTGGCTATGAAAAGGGAATAGTGCGATAGGAATTGTTCATCCCTTGTCAGGGTTGTTTTAAAATCTCAAGGCCACTCGAGGAGGAGTAAGCTGAAAATGCGTATGCACGCTCGGAAGGTATCTATGGTAGATAATTCCGCTCAGACAGTTACTCTCCTGATCGAGGAAACCACTCTTCATATGATCAAATGCAAGTACGACCTGCAAGACACCTTGCATTGAGCGGGAGATTGTAATAGGACAAGAGAATTGCGGACAAGTGGGAGATTGTTGGAGTAAGTGTCCTCAACAATAGTGCGATCATTTAATTAAATTTCAATAATAAGAATACAAAGGGATTATGAACATTATTGTCAACTGGTCAACATAAATCGGTAACGATTGGCTCAATTGAGTTTGACGTTACTGTCGTATGACGGTGGTGATCAGTTGATCCCTTGAGGTCACACCTAAAGGACAATCCCCTAATCATGTAAGTTAATTAATTGTATTGCGATACAGATAAATTAATCTCTTAATTTGAACAAGATTAAAGTGAGAATTATATCTTATTGCAATATGATTAAATACGATTCATTTTAGTAATTTAATCGTTATATTACTAAGAAAACATTATGTTTATGAAATATTTGAGATAAGCAAAATTGGTTGATTATAATTACAAATTGTTGTAGATTATATTAACCAAATATGAGATGACCCATTTTATTTACATGTAATTATAAAATGTGACTTAAAATGTTAAGTATAATTTATTTGTTATGAAATTGCATTTAAAATAGTTAAATGTACAT
>JAIUZE010025958.1:0-14003 GCA_022085475.1 Heliosperma pusillum | reverse complement strand
CCTTCACCGTTACCTTTAAGCGTCTTTACTAATCGTCAAGCTCCTCTTCAATAAGGAAATAGTCTTTGTCGGGATCTTGGAGGTCACCACCTACAAATAGATCATAAAAGATGAATAAAATTCATCTTGAGAAAGACGGAAAGTTCGAAAAGCGAGAAAGACGATACTTTTAATATGAATACGGATAGAGGAAGGTAAGGGGAGAAGAATGAGACGAACTTACGTGAATTCTAGCAAGTAACGAATGAGCTACGATGATTCAAAGATCGAAAAATGTTATGGAGGCAAGGGTTTCTTAAGGAGGAAGAAATGTGGTTTGTGTTTGAGTTTGTGTTGAATGAAATAGGTTAAGGGAGTGAGTGGAATATGAAGGAAAAAGTCAAGGAAAGTCAAACTCGCCTTAAGACGGGATTCTCATGGAATCTCGCGGAAATTCCAAATACGAACTCGGAAATTCTAAATTCGACTCGAAACTTTAAATTCTAAATTAAAACTTAAAATTACTGAAAAGTATCCGTAAAATATTTTCACTATAAAAATAGGGTACATTTCCGGGTGTTACACAAATAATCTTTTTTAAGAATCTAAATTCCTTTATAGTTTGTTTTTTTGTTAATAAATTTGATATAAAAACTTATCGCTCATTTTATTTTTCAAAACAAAATGTAATATTAAAATAAATAGTCAGTTGTAAATTTAGTACGCTATATTCCTAATTAAACTTATTAATAATTATATTGCAAGTGATATATGTAGAAAATTTTAAATTAACGCTTTGTGAGAAAAAGAGTGTTTAGTTTTGACTCCATTGAAAACAATAAAGGGAAGAAAGAGTTATGAGTTATGATCATACAATCCGACCACAGTTATTAATTATGATCTCAAAATCCAAACCTCAAATACACCATTCTAATAGAGCCTATTCAAAATTAAATAAGTAGGATCACCGTCAAAATAATAAATAAAATCTATTTCATAGGTAATTCATTTAGTTCCTTGCCATATTTCATATGTCAAATGTTCAAAACTATGAACTACATAAACAATTGATTAATTTAGACCAAACACATTATTTTTTGTCCATAATATAGGCGAATCCGACACTGAATAGGCACTCATGTCATATACTTATAACCGAGGTCGAACAACATAAGTGTTCAATGAAATTATACAATCATTAACTTTTATAGTGTTATACTCTTATATTTTCAGTAGGTCTTGCTTGCGACGGATCGGATCTTGCGACGGGTATTTTGTGAGAGGAAATGGGTAGAGGGGACAAGGTGGGCACCCCCCATGTGCTCTCCACTCACCCTTGATGGATATTTTGTGAGAGAATATGGTATTCGTCTTAAGCTTGTGACGGATAGTGTCCGTCACAAATGAGAATTTGTGTTATATTTTACAAATATCTTTTGTATTGAGTTCCTCAAATCCAATATTATAATTCACAAGTTCAAAAGTGATATTTTAACATAATGACACGACCATTGACCCGATTAATTTTCAAATTTAAGACGACAATATAAAATACTCGACCCATCAGTAACCCGAAACCAAACCGGTCTCGACCTGATCAAGCATATTGACCTGATATATCCCGACTCATTGGTCAACCGATCCGAAACTGAACCGACCTGTTTTATTTATTGACCCGATTAACCTGACCCGTAAGTGACCCAACCCGAACCCGACTCGATCTGAATAAGCAACTTGACCCGACCAAACCCGAGCCCAACATGACCCGAATTGCCTGAACTCGACCAGTAACCGACCTGATTGACCCGATTGCCACCTCTAGGTAGATATGGAATTGAGCAGATCTCATTTATGCCTAATGGGATTTTGATTGTTCAAGACACCTGAGACAATGAAAAGTGTATTGAAGTCAGAACAGCTAATGTTTGACAATAAACTAGTAATTGTGAATTAATGGTCACCAGAGATAGACCTAATTAAACATGAGGTTAAAACAGTTCCAATTTGGATTAAACTGAAAGGACTGGAGTTGTAATTCTGGGGACAAGAAGCACTTAAGAAAATTGTTAGTCCAGTGGGAGAATTTATCAGAAGCGATGACAATACTTTTAATATGACCCTGCTGAATTTTGCCAAGATTATGGTGAAGGTTAAGCTATCCCAGAAGTTTCCTGACCATATTGAGTATCTAGATGAGAATGGTAAACTACAACGAGTGCATGTGTTGTATGATTGGCTACCTATTATGTGCTCTAAATGCAAAGGGATGGGACATACACAAAAGGACTGCCAAAAGGATGAAGTAGGCAATAAGACTATGGTAAAGGAAGTATGAAGGCCAAAACCAATTGAGAAGCCTAGACAGGTGGAGGTGGTGACCCCTAAGGTGTTTACCCCAGTGATAGAAAGTGTAGTACCTACTCCAGGCAGGATTATTACAAGGATGAATTCCCAGGGATATGATAGAACAAAGGATGCAGGCGGAAGAATGACGTTATTAGATGCTCTAACTAAAGCATTGCAGAAATTTGTGACTGTTGATGAGATGGTTAATAGGCAAGGAGAAAATTCTGAAAATAGAGTGGATAAAGGAGGTGGGGAGGCAGGTGTTGGTCAATATGAAGATGGATAATATTGGCTTTTGGAATATTAGGAGATTGAATAGCCTGAATAAATAGAAGGAAATTAAATGGTTTCTTCATAACAAGAAAATGGGGCTATTTGGTGTTGTAGAAACTAGAGTTAGAAGTAATAGATGGATAGGAATAAGAAATAATATATGTGCCAATTGGGCTATTTGCACTAATAATTCAAAGCATAAAGGAGGAAGAATTTGGTTAATGTGGGATCCCTTTTTGTTTGAGGTTGATATTCTGGATGTGACTAGTCAGACGATTCATGCTAAGGTTATTGACAAGAATAGGAGGAAAGAGTTCTGGTTTACTGTGGTTTATGGATTCGATAAACCAGCTTAGAAGGGGTCCTTATGGGAAGTGATTACGAGTTATAATGTTTTTAGTTCTAGAGCTTGGGCTATGGGTGGGGATTTCAATAATGTGCTCAATGTCCAGGAGAGATTGGGAACTGATGTAACTAATGCTGAAATAAGACCTTTTCTTGAGGTGGTAGGACTGTGTCAACTACAGGATATTAAAGCCATTGGTGCATACTTTACATGGAATAACAAATAGGAAGTGGCTAGAAGGATTTATAGTAGAATTGACAGGTTCCTAGTGAATGAAGATTGGATGGAGAGTTTTCCTGAAGCATATGCGAATTTCATGCCAGAGGGAATTATTTACCATTCTCCTTGTGTGGTGTATCTTAATGGGGATGTGCAGAGGAGAAGTTCATTTAAATACTTTAACATGTGGTCTTTGGACCCTGATTTCAAGAAAAGAGTGCAGGAAGAATGGCTTAGGAGAGTTTTTGGGATTAAGATGTTCCAAGTTGTGATTAACTTGAAGAACTTGAAGAAGATCCTGAAGGAGCTGGACAACAATACATTTAGTAAAGTTAAGAACAATGCCAATGTAACTGCTGAGCTTTTGAAGCATATACAGGTGCAATTGGTTACCAAACCAATGGATCTTGATTTAATAGCAGCTGAACGATCAGTTTCTAAAGATTTTGAAATGTTACTCAAGGCAAAGCATTCTTACCTTCAGCAGAAGTCTAAAGCTAATTGGCTTCAAGAGGGGGATTAATTTGGCTTTTGAGGAGTAAGAAATAGGAGAAGTAGTAATAAGGTGATTATGATTAAAGGGATGGAGGGCCAGCTGTACACAACCCCTGAGGGGATTAATTTGGCTTTTGAGGAGTACTTCAAGAGTATCCTGGGAAGGAGGAATGCTGTAAACAAAGTTCACATGCCTAATGTGATAAAAGAGAAGATCATAACAGAGAAGATGAAGAGTAATATGATGAGAAGGGTGACTGATGAGGAGATTAAGAAAGCGTTCTAGTCTATTCCTGGTACCAAAGCCCATGGGCGTGATGGATATAGGAGTCAATTCTACAAAGATACATGGGATATTACTGGGAGGAGTATTGTTGATATTGTACAAGAGTTCTTTGAGTCAGGGCAAAATTCTTAAGCAAATTAATAATACTATTTTCACTATAGTTCCCAAGGTGGAAATGCCTGAATATGTAAGCAAATTCAAACCGATAGCATGTTGTAATACCATATATAAGGGTATTTCAAAGATTTTAGGTAATAGAATTGGAGAGGTCCTACCCGAGATTGTTAGCCCTAATCAAAGTGCTTTTATAAAGGGGGGGGGGGGACATTTTTTAAAACATTATGATTTGTCAGGATTTAGTCAAGTTATATAACAGAAGAGCCTGTTCTCCAAGAGTCATTATGAAAGTTGACCTGCAGAAGGCTTATGATAGCATTGAATGGAGTTTTGTGGAAGACATGCTAGTACCTTTGAACTTTCCTGATCATATGGTGAAGATTATTATGGAGTGTGTTACTACTCCTTCTTTCTCACTGTCCCTTAATGGAGAGGTTTTTGGTTTTTTAAAGCAGAGAGAGGGTTAAGACAAGGGGGTCCTCTGTCACCTCTACTCTTTACTTTATGCATGAAGTACCTCACCATGATTCTGAATGTAACACAGGATTTTGCTGGATTCAGATATCATCCTTTATGTAAGAGGGTGAAGCTCAGTCACTTGTGTTTTGCAGATGATCTCTTGCTTTTTAGTAGGGGAGATAGAGAGTCTATGATGATAATCCTCAGACCATTTGAAACTTTTTCTACTGCCACTAGGTTAACAATGAACAAGAGTAAATCTTGTATTTAAGGTAATGGGGTGAGACTAGTATTATTGAGGAAATAGCTGAGGTTTCTGGTATGGCAATAGGGAAATTACCTTCTAAGTACTTGGGGATGCCCATTGCTTAAAAAAGATTGTCTGTGTTGGACTATAATTGTTTAGTAGAAAGGGTAGTAGGAAGGATCAATGCTCTTGGCTCTAGGAAACTCTCCTATGCTGGGAGAGTTGTAATAATTAATTATGTTCTTAATAGTGTACCTAAGTATTAGGCTAGAATCTTTGTACTTCCTACTATTATCATGAAGAAGATTGAATTTGTGTGCAGACAATTCCTTTAGTATGGGCAGGAACAGTATGGAGGATCACCATTGGTTGTATGGGGTAAAGTCTGTAGGGATAAGGATCATGGAGGTCTAGGAATCATTAATATCATGAGATGGAATATGGCAGTTCTGGGAAAATATGTTTGGTGGTTAGCCCAAAAAGCTGATCATCTGTGGGTTAAATGGGTACATGCTATTTATATCAAACAGGTAGATTGGAAGGACTATATACCTTCTCCAAACATGTACATGCTATTTATATCAAACTGAAACAGGGTTATTAGGGAGAATGGTGGCAATGTAGTTATAATACCTACACAGTGGCTTGGGGCTACAGATTGCTTGGACCAGAAAATGTCAAAATTCGGTGGAATGCTCGGAGTATCCCTATGCATTGTTTTATAAGCTGGATTGTTGTACATGAGAGGCTACTCACCAAGGACAGGCTGGCTAGAATGAACATATGTACTGATTGTAGTTGTCTGCTATCTGGGAATGCAATAGAAGATCATAAACATGTTTTCTTTCAGTGGAGATACAGTTAGTCTTGCATGGTTCTACTGAAGTATTTGTTAGGGACTGTCATACCAGATAGTGAGGTGATCCAATGGTGGCTAAGCAAAAGGATGGAGAGTTTGATTTAGAAGAAAATTTTTGGAGCAAGATTTCAGGCTTTGATTTACTACATTTAGACAACAAGAAACAGATGCAGAGCTGAAAGCTTACTACTACGACATAAGTATATAGTGCAGTGTAGTAAGTCTGAATTGTCAAGTAGAATTAGACTGAAAAGTAACAGCCTTGAATGGGAAAAGATAAGGGATTGGTTAAATTAAACTGAATCCCTTTGATTGTCCAATTAGTTGATGTAAATGGAAGAATTTGAGCATAAATATATTTACATTTCACCAAAAAAAAAAAACAATGACTCGGGGAAGACTCTTCTTGACAACCATATAGATCACTAAGGTCTTCCATCTCACCATTAGTGACCATATGGTTGAGAGGGTTAAGGACTCAACAAGCAAACCAATCATCTGCATACAATATTCAAATATACCATCCAACATATGATCAAACACATTATCACGGTAATTGACACGCACTAGCATCTGTACTTTGAAAGACAAGACGAACTCCTCAACGGGATCAACGTTTCCCTGAACCGTATACAATAAACGCGTCGTATACTCAAGACTCTAATCCTCCCAGTAGGATGACAACAATACGGAAGCCCTAGTCTAACCCTGGCCAGACTCTCTGGATAAACCCTCCCGATTCGACATGCGATAAACCCACGCATCCAAGACTCGATTCTTCCGGCTAAACCCACACGGAAGCGAGTACCCCATATTCAGCTAAACCCGCTCGAAAAAGGCGGAACTAGTACAAGCATCATCCTTCCGCTAAACCCGCTCGGAGATGAGGCCAAGAATAAACAAGCAAGTACGCTACATGCAATGACACCACCTCGCAAGGATACAACATTTGACCACCGTGTCGATCAACGCATTGCGTTTACCTCCCAACAACGTCATCATATCCCCAATAACAAATGCAAAAAAGCATCAAGGTTACACCTCATTCGCTTCGACATTTAAGTCTAACGAATATACGGGTGAAACCGGGAAATGAGTGTTCAAAACATCCAATAAGCAAGACTCGATTCATTATTCAAGTCATAAACGACATAAAAGGGGAAACATGCTAAAACCATCACTAAACATGTGAGAAAAGCATAATATAAACGTGACAATGATAAACATGAGTCAATACGTGATACATAAGCATTAGACCAAGTTTAAGAAGCATTATCAATAAGAAACATAAAGCCCACTTCAAAGCAACAAGTTTGGAAACCGACTAAATCAAGGGTCAACTTTAAACGATCATAAGTGTAGTTCTAGACATTCAAATGAGGAAAATCCACATGGCGGTGATAGCTATCCTCTTACGATACCAACGGTAGGTCACACGCCCAAAAAAAGAAAGTACGAAGGAGATATGATCATTTTACGCAAAATAGGTCAGTGCAGGAGAACTGCGGGCCGTCACGCTCGTGACATGCATGTCACGCCCGTGACGAAGATTGAGAAAGCTCCTCTTGGCACGAGACTCAACCATGGCTTCCCAAATTCAATTCACACACAAATTATGCCATATACACATCCAAAACCCACATGTACACCATCACTTTCATAAGATTTACATTAAGGCCGATGATAACTCAAACCCATTTACAATATCGACACAAATTCGTCAATAAACATCATTACACACCACTTATGGTTATCATACCACTCAAATAAACCACAATATCACAATTAGTCCATCATTAATGACTTAAGCACATGTTTAAGCAAGAAGAAGGTAATTTACCATCAACATTACCAATTTTCATCAAATAGAGACTTATAAGATGAAATTCAACAATTAAACATATTGTAGTCATATATCTATACTAACATCTACACAAGAACTAATCTTTAACATAAAAACAAACCCAAAACATATAGAAAAGCACATAAAAAGTGATACCGAGTAACCCGTCAACATTTACCTTATTTAGCGTCTTCGAAACTTTCCGTAAATCAAGAAATAGTCTTCAACCGGGTCTTCTAAGTCTCTACCTAACATAAGAATACAAAAAGATAAAGATTTCTCATACTAGAGAAAGACGGACGATTTGAAAAAGTGAGAAATGTGGAGACTTTGATACCTTGAAAGATAGAGGAAGGTGAGAGGATTCGGAAACATTAAACGAATCTAGATTTGGTTAAGAAATGAAGGTTTTATGAGAGTTTTAATGGAGGAGTTTAAGGTGTGTTTTAATGGTGGAAATTTCATATTTTTTAAAGAGAGGGACGAGGAGATAAAATCTAAAAAATTAGATGAAGGGGAAGAAGCAAGGTAGGTTTGTGAGGTAGAATGAAACCTAATAGAGGTCCAATAAGACTCGATTGGCCCAATAACGAAAATGAGTCGATCCATACTAAAATTTCGCGTAGAATTCAAATATGAACTCAAAGCGGGGAAAAACACACGACTTTTACCCGACTAGCTAATTGACTAATTAAATATAATATCAAGGAAAATTAATAATAATAATGATAATAATTATAAAATATTATTAAAAGCTATTCGCTAAATTTGCGGGTGTTACAATCACCCCTCCTTTCAAAAGTTTCGTCCTCGAAACTTGAAAGTAGAAAATTAAATTTACAAGGACAAAGATCAGCTTTCAAAATCGACACGAAAAACTTTTACTAGGAAAGACATTTTGAAAATGAGGCTCTTCCAAAAAAGATTTAAAGAAGAGTTTTCATAAGTATGAAACTTTATTCATGGATTAAAAGAGTGTCCGTCGCGAACAAGAACTCAAGTTATCCAAATTAAATCAGGTCAAAATAGTGAAACCGGAAATCAGGATAAGCGTTAGCAAGTGCGGGACTAGTCACCAGACGTCTCCAATAACAAGTCCAAGCATTAAATCGAACACAACATCCAAAAATGAAAGCAAAAGAAATCCATTTTTAGAAAATGAAAGTAGAAAAAATCCATTTTTAAACTTCTTTAAGAGGATTAATTCGAAACTCAACTTAAAAATTTGAAAATTTTCTCAAAGCTCAAACACAAGACAACTAGACTTTTCACACTCCTAAAAGCAACTTGAGTATCAAACTCACAATCATGGTAATAAAATATACCCACACAAAAAGCAAAATCAAATAAATTGGTCTCTTAGGGATAAAAAGATCACGATAGAGTCAATAAAAAGGTCAACAAGCATAAACTTTTACTGCCGACAAGATCTCATACAAACAAAAGCCTATCGTAAAGATTAAGGGCGGAATCAACGACAAAGTCCTAAGAGCAGCAATTCGTTAGAGGGTCAATTGGAAGGGTATGATACCGACAAAGGGATGATAAACAAATATATACATTTTTTTTTTTTCCCCGAAAGGAAGTTTATCAAGATGGATAAGATAGGAATACGCTGTAAAGTTTATCGTCAAAGAGGAGGGAAAACTCATGCTTCAGCAAACTTGAAAACACTCTACTCCAAATACCAAAGCCATCCTGATCGACTTCCCGGGCTAGTTTAAAACCTATCTTATAGGCCCATCAATACAAAGAACTCCCTTAGATTGACATCACCCATTCTACTAATAAGCTAGTCCTTGAAAGAATGTAACTCACCTCAGTTACACCTAACCCATGCCAAGCATTAGATTTGACAGACATTCTCTAAAATTACAAGACCAACGCTACTAAACCAAATATCCAATATCCAACTAGCGTCAACTAACGTCTATCGACAAGGAAAAATCCATAATCAAATTATCCACATGAAAGATTCCTTAATAAATTCGAACATCCTTAGTCCAATCATTATTACACTCGAAGCCACAAGCATAGATAATCATATCTAGAAAAGCATAATTACCACCAATCACAAGATGAATGGGCTCACCATTCCAATTCTCCGATTCAAATCACTTCAAGGCTTACTATTTACAACTTTAAGAAATTTCTCATTCACAAACCACAAATTTTCAAGAGAGAACAATAACAAATTCCAAATCACGTATGACCAAGCACATGGCGATGAGATAACTATTCAAATCATCCAGCTCATACATAACTCAAAATGCACCTATCTCCACTTATGAAAATACTCCTCAAAATTTGGTCACCAGTCTTAATTACCCTAAAGTAAAGTCTCTTTTAGAATCCCACATTTAATTCCCAAATGATCTCCAAGGCAACTATTATGATAATAAACAAAATCAAATTATCATTCCAATAAACTCAAACCTCGAACTAACACCAAAACATCAAGCTCGGAAATCTAAAGCCACCAAGAGAGGATACAACGCCACTATAAGGATCCATCTTAGAGCTTAAGTTCTATTTTCCATGATCAAATGCAACATGAAATTTGTTCAATCCAATGACAAATATTCTAGATGAAGAAACCCAAAATACATTACACTCATTCTCTGACCCAAGCAAACGAGTTATCCAATCCACTAGAGAAAACATGAAGCAAGAACGAGTTAGGGAACGATAAGTAATCTCAAGGAGAACACGAGAATAATCAGGCAAGCGATTAAAAGAGGAGAACGCTGAAAATAACGAGTTCATAAGCAAGAGACAAAGCAAATAAAAGAGTTATGAAGATATCTGAGTAAGAAAGAAAATAAGATCATGCGATTTCTTAAAGATCAATCGTGACAAAAACTTGCAAGAATGGAAATGAAAAGGGATAATGGTACGAGTAAGGGTAGGGGTGTTCATTCGCGGTTCGGTTAACCGAACTGCGAAATTAACCGGTTAACCGCCCAACCGGTTCGGCTAAATGACGAACCGTAACCGAACCGTTTGCTACGGTTATTTTCGGTTCGGTGAATCGGTTGAACCGGTTCGGTTAGACCGGTTAACCGAAACCGTTGCATTATCGTATTTTTTTCCCAAATAGAAACTTTGCTCTACTTTTTTTTTATCATTGACATATTTTAATGGTGAATATCGTAATACTTTACAAGATAAACATAATATAAAAATAATTAAAGATAAAATAATAGGAAGAGTTAACTGTTGAACGTAAGACAACGTAATTCAATAATAGAATGGTGAATAGTAGGGGTGTTCATAATTAACCGAACTGTAAAAACCGAACCGAAAAATCCGAAAACCGCATTTTTTTTAGGTTCGGTTAACCGAACCAAAACACAAAAACGGTTCGGTTAACCGAACCGGTTCATTTTACTCGGTTACGTTTCGGTTACGGTTCGGATTTTCATAACCGCGGTTCACCGAAACCGAACCGTGACATTATTACCCATAGCAAAATATTATTTGGCTAGCCCAAAAACTAATAATTACCCTTATTTTTGCACTCAAACTCTCATACCTTACCGTTCACCCTTATTCTGACACCCAACCACCCACATCCTCAATCACTATTCATCATTCTATTATTGAATTACGTTGTCTTACGTTCAACAGTTAACTCTTCCTATTATTTTATCTTTAATTATTTTTATATTATGTTTATCTTGTACAGCATTACTATATTCACCATTAAAATATGTCAATGATAAAAAAAAAAATAGAGCAAAGTTTCTATTTGGGAAAAAAATACGATAATGCAACGGTTTCGGTTAACCGGTCTAACCGAACCGGTTCAACCGGTTCACCGAACCGAAAATATCCTTAGCAAACGGTTCGGTTACGGTTCGTCATTTAGCCGAACTGGTTGGGCGGTTAACCAGTTAATTTCGCGGTTCGGTTAACCGAACCGCGAATGAACACTCCTAGTGAATAGTGATTGAGGATGAGGGTGGTTGGGTGTCAGAATAAGGGTGAAAGGTAAGGTATGAGAGTTTGAGTGCAAAAATAAGGGTAATTATTAGTTTTTGGGCTAGCCAAATAATATTTTGCTATGGGTAATAATGTCACGGTTCGGTTTCAGTGAACCGCGGTTATGAAAATCCGAACCGTAACCGAACCGTAGCAGAGTAAAATGAACCGGTTCGGTTAACCGAACCGTTTTTGTGTTTTGGTTCGGTTAACCGAACCTAAAAAAAATGCGGTTTTCGGTTTTTTCGGTTCGGTTTTTACGGTTCGGTTAATTATGAACACCCCTAAGTAAGGGTATAAGGTTTACTCTACAAGAATTCTTCTTTCAAACTTTGAGAGATAGTGAAACAACTTATTCCTCTACAAAGGTCTCTCACAAGGGACCATCGTACCACGAATCATTAAAATAATGTACACCTTAATTCCAAAAATCGGCTACAACCCAATTCATCCATCCTTTCATATAACACGAATCCCCAAATGCGGAATTGCAACCGAAGAGTAATAACATTCCCTTAACTCAAATATTCAACACAACCTCAAAGGTTTCAAAATTCGAAGGACTAATAAAAATACTCTATACTAGGTCCTTTACAACTCCTATAAACCACAAGGTATAACATCAAACAAAATGTCATCATCAATATCTTGAAAAATGTCCATCATGAAGGTCCTAGACCTCTAATTAGACTCCTCTAATTATTTCATTAAATTACATTAACTTAATGATTTAGGATCTAGTTATCATGCATGCAAATATAAAACCATAAAAGAAAAGATAAGACGAAAACATCCTTACATTGGGAATTTTCGGTTCAATATGGGCACAATAAGAACTCCTTCGTATTGTTCTTGAGCATGGAATTAGTGGATGATCATCCATAAACCAACCTCCAAAGTAGAAGGTCTCCTTCTTGTTTGTGACAACCCTCGCGAATGCGGAAATATAAAACAAACAAGCATGTGAATTATATTGCGGAAATAGGTAGTTTCAAAAACTTTTATACATGCAAGTTAAATAAAACGAGGAGTGTCAAATGTTACAAACTAAATACGGAAATACAAGAAAGAGACGGGGTCTCTTAAAATGTTAGCAAAGAACAAGTGTTTAGCAAAACTAGCTAATATCGCCTAGAGGTGAAAACTTCCAGGGACAACGCCCGTTAGCTCACACCCGAACCCAAAATAGTCAAAGCAAAAAGCCATCCAATGCAAGCAACCTGTTCATTCATGAAAAACATGAACGCCACAATCAGTGGGGAGTAACTCCGGGTTCTCCCAGCCATACCACATTAAACGTACATAGAAGGAAATACAAAAGTAAAATCATGCATATATGAATATACATGTGAGTTACGATAAGAATAAATAGGCAATTCAATAAGATAATGATAAGAGCATACGGAATACAAATCCGAATCCATCATGTTATTCAAAGACTCGGGGAAGACACTCTTAGGCAACCGAATACGCTCACTAGGGCGTACATCTCACCGTTAGCGGTATAAGTTTGATAAGATTGAGACTCGACAAACAAACCATGCCAAGTCATTCAATGATCAATCATATAATAATTCATCCAAACATACCAATACACTGACGACAGCTCTCACGGTAAATGAAACGCACTAGCATCGTGTACATGGCAAGTATGATTAAAAGGCATCCACGAGATCACATTTCCCTGAACTCATACACGATCACATTTCGTATATGTAGACTAATTTCCTCCTGGTAGCACGACGATAATACTACGGTCCTAGTCTAAACCTAGCCAGGATCTCGGAATCACGTTTTCCGATTCGACATGCGATAAACGTTTCGCATCCAAGACTCGGGCTTACAATATATCTGCCGAGTACCCCAAATTCGGTAGATCAATTCACGAAAGAGGCGGAAAAACAGCTCAAGCCTCATAACAAGCGGTACGCTACATGCAAATAACACCACCTCGCAAGTACACAACATTTGACGGCCGGGTCGATCAACGCATAGCGTTCAACTCCCAAAAACGTCGTCGTATGCCCACTAACACATGCATTTAAGCAGTAGGATACCTCCCCGTTACGACATTCCAGCCTTACGAACGTGGAGGTAGCCAAGGGAATGAGAGTACAAAGCACAAGACAAAATAGTGCTCAAACCGTATCATATGTAAAAACCGACTAAAAGTGGGACATATCAAAAACCGTCACAAAGCATGTGATACAAAGCGACTGGAAATATCATATATTCAAAACATTAATATTTAAAAGTCATTGTGACACCCTCAAATTTGCGGAAAGATAAACAAGTAATTTAAATAAATAAAGATGAGAATACGTTTCTAATAGGTTCGCTTTAGTGAAAATCGGTAAATTTTAAAATCGGAACCTATCATTAAATATATTCATCATAACGAAGGTGTCTTAAAGAAAAAGGTTCATAACAAGAAGGAAATAATATTATACATAAAAAGTATCGGAAACGGGAGACATATCTCCCGTATAAATACAGAAATAAAAGAGTGTATAATAATATACAATCCTAAGAACCGAATATAGGTCCAAG
>JAIUZE010025955.1:0-11468 GCA_022085475.1 Heliosperma pusillum | reverse complement strand
CTATCCTTATCGTATCTCACATGTATATCTATATGTATGCATGCTCTACTTTTGTATTTCCTTCTATGTACGTTTAATGTGATATGGCTGGGAGAACCCGGAGTTACTCCCCACTAACTGTGGCGTTCATGTTTTTCATGGATGAACAGGTTGCTTCATTTGGATGGCTTTTTGCTTGTGGTATTTTGGGTTCGGGTGTGAGCTAGCGGGCGTTGTCCCTGGATGAAACACCTCTAGACGTTCATTAGCTAGATGCTAAATAACTTTGTCTTTTGTTAACACTTTGAGAAACTACGTCTCTTGTAGTATTTTGTATTTGGTTTGTAATATTCGACACTCCTCGTATTTTCTATCTTGCATGTATAAAGGTATTTAAAATACCGTATTTCTGCTAATTAAATCACATGCTTGTATGTTTTATTTCCGCATTCGCGAGGGTTGTCACAGTTATGCATAGTGCTTGGTACACATTTGTGATTTTGATTGATATTCGAGTTTGTTGTGTTGTATTGATTTATGTCGGATATTGTGGTTGTCTACTTGTAGGATTAGAAGATGCGTTGATGCCAAGATGACTTGTTTCTCAACTGTATGCTGTGATAATGGGGTGACATAAGGGGGATGTCAAGTCAAGTTGTGAGATGGGAAACTATTTCCAATCGCAAAATCTCAAAACGTCTTCTCGCTAACGCCTTTGTTAAAATCTTAACCCATTGATTTTCTGTACTACAAAATTCGAGTTTAATGTTGCCCTTTTCTACAGGGTCACTTAAAAAATGATGTCTAATGTCTATATGCTTAGTACAAGAATGTTGAGTTGGATTCTTAGAAATAATAATAGCACTCGTATTATCACAAAATACAGGGATACAACCAACATTAACACCATAATCGCATAGTTGTTGCTTTAACGAAAGTAATTGGGAAGATACCACTCCAGCACCGATATATTCGGCTTCCGCAGTAGATAATGCAACCGAATTTTGCTTCTTTGAGTGTAACACCCGCAAATGTACCCTATTTTTATAAGTAAAATATTTTACGGATACTTTTTAGTGAAATTTAGTTTTAATTGAGATTTTAATGTTCCGAGTCGAATTTAGAATTTCCGAGTTCGTATTTGGAATTTCCGCGAGATTTCAGGTAAATCCCGTCTTAAGTCGTATTTGACTTTCGTTGACTTTTTCCTTCATATACTCCCTCAAACCCTAAATCCTTCTTTCATTTTCCACTTACTCTTTCTTCCTCATCAAACCACCAAAAACCTAAACTCCATTTTTATCAAGCTTAGATTCGTCGCTACTCCTTCATTTATTGCTCAAATTCACGTAAGTTCGTCTTATTCTTCCCCTCTTAGCTTCCTCTATCCGTATTGGTAATAAAATTACCGTCTTTCTCGCTATTTAAATTATCCGTCTTTCTCAAGGTGAATTATATTAATCTTTTCTTACCTAATTGTAGGTGGAGGCTACTAGGAAGACTTAGAAATCGTTTGAAGACGCGTAAAGGTAACGGTGAAGGGTAACTCGATATCATTTACGTGTTTTATGTGTTTTCTAGGCTAGTAATCGTATTTAGATTATGGTTAGTATGCTTAGGACTTGTGTTGTTGTTGTTGTTGGTTGTTGTTAGTTGTTAATTGATATGAGAATTGATGGTTTGTGATGATAAATGAGGATTTTTGGTTGATAACTTGTTGGGATTTGATTGTGGCTGAATCCCGTATAGGACGCTGGCTGCGTCGTGGGACGCAGGCTGCGTCGTAGGACGCAGGCTGCGTCGTGGGGCGCAGGCTGCGTTACACGCGGCCGACAGTAATTTTCCTACACTGACCCCTTTTCGTAAAATGATCATATATCCTTTGTTGCTTGCTTATTTTGGGCTTGTGACATCCCGTTGGAACCGTAAGAGGATAAGCTATCACCTCCATTTGAAATTTCTGCATTTTCATGTCTAGAACTATAGTTATGACCGTTTGAAGTGGACCCTTTTTTTCGGTTGTTTCCAAACAACGTTGTTTTGGAGAGGTGATCTATGTTTTTATTCATTATGCTTCATAAACTTGTTCTAATGCTTATGTATCATGTAGTGACTCATGTTTATCATATTTAAACTTATATGATTCCCTATTCTCATGTTTTGTGACGGTTTTTGGTATGTTCCCACTTTGAGTCGGTTTTTACAAATGATACGGTTTGAGCACTATTTTGTCTTGTGCTTTGTACTCTCATTCCCTTGGCTACCTTCCCGTTCGTAAGGCTGGAATGTCGGAACGGAGAGGTATCCTACTGCTTAAATGCATGTGTTAGTGGGCATACGACGACGTTGTTTGGAGTTGAACGCTATGCGTTGTTCGACCCGGCCGTCAAATGTTGTGTACTTGCGAGGTGGTGTTATTTGCATGTAGCGTACCGCTTGTTGTGAGGCTTGTGCTCTTTTCCGCCTCTTTCGTGAATTGATCTACCGAATTTGGGGTACTCGGCGTCTATGATTGACCGAGTCTTGGATGCGAAACGTTTTATCGCATGTCGAATCGGAAAATGTGATTCCGAGAATCTGGCCAGGTTTAGATTAGGAGCTGTTTTATTATCGTTCCTACCAGGAGGAAATTAGTCTACATATACGAAATGGATTGAATCGTGTATGCGTTCAGGGAAGGTTTTTCTCCCGTGGATGCCTGTTAATCATACTTGCCATGTACACGGTGCTAGTGCGTTTCATTTACCGTGAGAGATGTCGTGTGACACCCTCAAATTTGCGGAAAGAAAAAAAAATTATTTAATACATAAAAGTAATACGAGAATACAATACGAAGGTGTCATAACATAAAAAGGTCATTACAAAACGAAAATACTATTATACAAAATAAATCTACAAGACGGGAGACATATCTCCCGTATAAATACTGAAATAAAAGAGTGTATAATAATATACAATCCTAAGAACCGAATATAGGTCCAAGGTAATACTTCACTCGCTAGCTCGTCAATGCTTACCCCCAAATATGCAACACAACCTGTTCGACCAGCATTAAATATAAACACGGAAGCCCACAGTCAGTGGGGAGGAACTCCGAGTTCTCCCAGCCAGAAATGTTGTCGAGTTGGAATGAACTGAAAGAACATAAAAGCAATGTATATTAAAAATACAAAACTTTAACATATATGATATGCTTTTCATGCTATGAAACAATTAACTAACATATAACCTATCATGCGAAAGCTATCATGTGAATCCGATAATAAACTATAACAAGAGGTAGGGAAGCTGGTATGCTAGCTCAGAGGTTACCCTGTAACGTGGACATGATACACTCAAACCCTAATCAACACGTAATCATGTGAATCAGTTAACAATCGGTAATCCAAACTCTATCAATCATAGCCGGCTTGCATCTCACCTTCTAGAACTCATAGAATCATACAAACATGAAAGACCAATACTTCTACAAACAGGCATAAGTTCTTAGCCCAGTCAATAGTCGACTTCTGTAACTCGAGGCTATACCACAAGGTAGGAAAACATCCTAGTCCTAGACTGATAAGACCTAGCGACAACAGCTATTCCATTCCCCGTCTCATGACATAACCGTACACGAGAAACTCTACTAGGCGACCCCCTAAGCAGAGATGGATAGTACTTAAGCTGGCTCCATTCCCAAAGTGGAACTCTTAGGCAGCCATGCCCCGACTTGGTATCAAAAGGCACAAGGGCCAGGGACAAAAACGCTACAGTGGCGAAACATATACGCGTTTTAAAGTTGGTAAGGCCTATCAATGTACATGGTCAAGATACTCAGTTAGAATGTAGAATGGTCAAGACACCCATATACTCAAATTCCTAGGAGTTACTTAGTAACACGGGACACCAACATATATTAACAGTCACGGAAACCATTTCCTAACATGTGACTAATTGCATAAAAATCATAATCAAATATCATATCGCCTCATATCTACTAAGGCTAATTCATAATTAAATACAACCTCACTTGAAGACAAATCCCCGACCGAGTCCCGCGACGGGTCATCAGTCAAATCGGGGCTGACTAGATCTTAGTTTGACCAAACCCGTTGGATCAAACCGGCTAGAAGCAGAGTCTTTATCACATAGACATAAATCAACATATTCATTACATGTTATTTTATTACTACGTCTAACATGTGAATTATCATATTATACCCAAAAAACCCGTTTGACTAAAAGGATATTAAATTAAACTACTGTCTCGTCTTATAATTTCTAACATGTGAGAAATAATAATTTAATGAAAAACCTTTTTAATTAAATATTTTACTTATTAATATTTCTCGCTTGCTAATTATTACAAAACGCGATAAAAATGACGATAATTCAAAAACCGTCACAAGTCCCAAAGTGGGACCCACGGGCTGAGTTGGGCCGGACCCACATGGGCCTGTTTTGGGCCTCACGGCCTGATTTGGGCTAAAGTGGCTGTTTTGACAATCTTAGTAAAAACCGTTTCTAATTAATTCCCGCATGCTTATCATAATTAAAACCCGTCAACACAACAACATAACAATCAAACATCGACACAACCCAAAGACCAAAACCCGGACCAATCCAGACCGGACCAGGACCGGCCTGAACCGGCCTGAACCGGGCCTGAACCGGCCGGTTTGGGCTGGTTTCTCCGGCCAACTAATCCGGCCACCACCATCACTCACACCATATTATTTCTAACATGTTCTAATTAATCAACAACCATTTTAACATCCAATACAACCATCCATCATACAAAAACCATGATTATAATTAAATCATACTAACATGTCTAGAATACTAACATATTAAAAATTCCATACAACATACAAATCCTACTACTTAACATGTTACTACCAAAAATCATTAGTAACCATAATATGAACTAAAACCTAAGAAACTAAGGCTATGTAACATTATATCGTCGAGTAACTCGGAATCGTTACCTTAGCTTAGCTAAAATCAAGTAGCACCAAAATAATAAGAAGTATAAACCAAGAATCCCTCCTACTAATCTTCACCTAAAATATACGAGTCTCCAAACTCGTCTTCAAAGTCTTCCCCTATAAGAAATGACAAGAAAACATTATTAGAACTTAAAATATGATTTTTCCATAATTAAAGTCTTAAAAACGATTTTGTCGGAATTGAAATAAAACCGTACTTGAAGATGGAGAGCGAAGAGGAGAGTCTAGAAATATAAATTAGGAAGGATTTAATTAAGAAATGAAGGTTTTATGAAGGATTTGCTCAAGAACGATGAAGAACAAATGATGAACGACGAAGAACACGAAGAACGATCAAAGAAAGTGATATTTTGATCTTTATTTGATTGGTTGTAAAATGAAAAGTTGTTTGTGAGTCAAGTGTGGTGTGTTGAGCCGTGTACATATAGGCCAAAGTGGATGTCGAGTTTTGAAATTGTTGTTACGTAATTGACTCGCGTTTACTAATTATTTTACGGTAAACGATTTAATATAATTAACGATAAAGTTAATTACAATCAATATCAAGATAATATGTTATTATAATGAAAAAGAAAGAAAATATCAAGGACAAAAAGAGGAGATGGAGCCGTGTGGAATGATGAGGAGACGGATCCGATTTCGATCGTTTTGCGTAATTTCCGTTAACTGATCGATAAAGTGAAATAATATCTAAATATTATGATATATTAATCAAAAGTAATGAAAATATCAAGGTCTATTAGAGAGAGTTTGAGCCGTGTAGAAGTGTGTTTGTCGGATCAGTTTTGTAAACGATTTGCGTAATTTTCGTTAACTGATCGATAAAGTTAAATAAATATCTAGATATTATTATTAGTTTAATCAAAAGAATTAAACTATCTCATGTGAGTGGAAAACGATGACATGGGCGCGTGACTCATGCCAAAGTCGAGTTTCGATTTTGTTGCGCGCCTTACGATGCGTCGGGAATAGTTAAATGACGTTTGGTTAAAAACCGTAAACGTTATTCTTTAAATTCCGAATAAATTCAAAATAATTATATTAAATTATGATAAATCTTAATAAATCTAAATAAAAATAAATCAAAAATATTATTTTTTTAAATAAAATTTCGGTCTTCAACTTATGAGGCGAGTCGGGAAAAAGTCAACGGAAGTCAAAGTTGACTGAAACGTCGAGAAAAGTCGAAGATGACTTAAAAGTCAAGAAAAGTTTAGGACGACTTAAAAGTCAAGAAAAAGTCAATGACGACTTTAAAAAGTCAAGGAAAAGTCAAAGACGACTTAAAAGTCAAGAAAAGTCAAAGATGACTAAAAACGGTCTTTTCATGGAATCCCTCAAAAATTCCAAATACGAACGCGTAATTTCAAAATAAGACTCGGAACAAAAATTCCTATTTTAAAAACTTAAGTTCTATTGAAAAGTGTTAGTAAATATTTTCACTAGAAAAATAGGGTATATTCCGGGTTGTTACAATCACCCCTCCTTTTAAAAAGTTTCGTCCTCGAAACTTAGAAGAAGGAACGTAACATATATGTAGGTCTATTTCAAAACTGTTAAAAATATACTTGTAATAAAAATACATGGTCTTATCAATGGGGCGGAAGATTCTCGTCTGCAGTCAAGAATCTCATCGTCCAAGTCAAAGACTCAAAAGATACAATTTCGCGTCAATTAATGAGAAAACTAGTTATCGAACGTCTCCAATAACGAGTCTCAACACTCCTTGACGGTAAAAATACTTGAAATTATAAAACATTTCTACACATGATTAGTTCCAAAATTCTATAGTAAATGTAATAACACTACTATCTATACCTAAAAATTCTAACTAAAGTTTCTAATAATCTATCAATCATGAGAAGATAATTGATAGAAGGAACGAAATATTCGAAAGAATAAATCGAAAAGAAAGAGAGAAAAGAGAGGAATGCATTACCATACTAACTTTCATCTATGACAATTCGAATGTCTATCGTAACTCAACAATACTAACTGTACAAATACACTAGTCCTCAAAAGATAGCAATTATCCTCTACCCTTTCAATCATCAGCTTCCTACCAAAATATTTCATAAACATGACACCTCGAGTAATAACTTCCAATTATTCCAATTCAATTAGAATCTTCTAAGGTCCATCGGTACAGTAAGCTCCATAACGAACAACCCATGAAAGATTTATTACGAACTATAATCTTCTTAGCTCCATCAAAACTTTTATTGGAAACCACCATCAAAATATTTATAATTTGGGAAACAATGCCGCTAACAACCCCAAGTAACGGAGACTTACGATGAAATCCTTTGATCCAATTTATTCCAAAATTCATTATCTTAAGTTATTAACAATTAACTTTCTCACCTTCAAAAGTTAAAACACAATTCCTCAAAAGAGATTAGTCACCCAATATCATTTCACTTAACTTTTGCCAATCATAGGCCATGCGACCGTAAATCAATTCATTTAGCTCCTTCAACACTCAATACATCGGTTTTCGCTTATGACAATATTCCTCACGTTGTATCATCCAATCCTAATTCCACAAAGTATTATTCCCGCTAGGGTCCATCATTTAACGACTACGAATTCCCAAGTACAAAAATAAAAAATCACTCAACTTCCTAACCATAACTACCACTATCATTCAGCTTATTTCGATCCTCAAAAAGGATATTGCAACTTCAAGATTTCTTAATTTAAAACCACTAGGATAGTTTCTTCCTAAACTTATTCTCCATTTTCCATAATCCTTTAACCACAAAACTAGCTCCATAGGATGGTTAGGTATCATATTCGAAACTCCTTCAAAACACCTCTACTAACCCTTATAATAGCTAAAAGGACTACCTCTCCAGAGAGTAGGGATAAAAGAACATGATACAAGGAACATTAGGAAGCATTATTAAAGATTAAGATAAGATGAAAAAGACGAAGGCGAAAAAAGGAAAACGAGGCTGAGGAAGAGACAAAGAAGCTCCTGTATCTAATAAAATTAAACACGGATTTCATAAATTGAAACATACCAGTCACCAAGTCTGGTTGAGCATCGGCCTCAGCGCGGCTCATAACGAAAATTCGACCCTTCGGTCCCCCTGATGTAGCTGGTGTAGAAGTTATCATCTTCCTATCAGGACATAAAAATGACTTGTGTCCCGGTTTCAGACAAGTAAAGCATACAATTGGCTTGTTGAAACAGCCAACACCTGGATGCATAGGCATCTTGCACGCAAAACAGGTACGAACCTTAGGATCGTTGTTGTTGCTCGGGACAAATGGACGGTTTGTCGGATTTGCCTGTCCACTCTGAAAGTTCCTCCTCTTGTTTGGAAAAGAAGGAGAAAAGGAAGGTCGGGAAGTAGGATATAGAGGTCTCTTGCCAAAGGCATTAGGAGCTACAAACGAAGTACGGGCCTCCTCGGCAATCTCCCGAATAGAACTCTCCGCCCATAAGGCATCATTGTAAATCGAGACAAAAGAAGTAGAACCCCTACTTATCTTCCCCTTCACCTGAGGAGATAGCTTTCCTAAGTAAAAGAAAGCTTTGTCCTCCTCCCTAGAAATAAGTCGAGTGGCATAATGAGCCAACTCATTAAACTTGCTGGTGAACTCTTGAACCGAAAGAATCCCCTGTGTAAAATCAATGAACTCTTTCAACTTCTGTTGCCTTAGTTCATCCGGATAAAACCTCGTCTCCAATAGTTCCCGGAAACGAGTCCACCCGAAATTAGGCTCCAACTTCGCAGTAGGACCAGAAAGAGTCCACCACGGATCCGCTTCCCTCACTAAGAAGTGAGAAGCAAGACGGACCTTATCCTCTTCAAGGACATCATACAAAGCAAAATTCTTCTCCATTTCCCGTAACCACTCAGAAAGTTTGACGGGGTCAACTTCGCCATCGTAGGTTTTGGCTTGGCTCCTCGATAGCTGTGAAGCAACCCACGTACAACTCCCGTGTCTCTCACGGTCAGGAATAGGAGTAGGAATCGGATTTGCCTGCTGGTATTGCTGGTTTTGCTGGTTTTGTATAATAACGGTAAGAGCTGCTAAAATAGCGTTGTCAATCCTCGGAGGCATCTTTGCAAAATAAAACACAGATTAGTACTTATCATTTAGCAAGAACACAGAGACTACAACATAAATCCTAATCTACCCATCTTACCCTTCTATCTCACGGTTTATTATTTTATTAAGGTCAAGTTATTTATACAAGGGTACACAAACGTGCGTCGGGAGCAAAATATCTCTGATACCAACTGTGACACCCTCAAATTTGCGGAAAGAAAAAAAATTATTTAAATACATAAAAGATAATAAAACATAACGAAGGTGTCATAAAATAAAAAGGGTCATTACCAAACTGAAATAATTTCTACATAAGAAATATACAAGACGGTAGACATATCTCCCGTATAATACGGAAATAAACGAGTGTATAATAATATACAAACTATGAACCGAATATAGGTCCAAGGTAAATACTTCGCTCGCTAGCTCGTCAATGTACCCAATGTATGCATTCACCACCTGTTCGACCGCATTAAATATAAACACGGAAGCCACAATCAGTGGGGAGTAACTCCGAGTTCTCCCAGCCACGAAATGTCGAGTTTAATGAAACATGAATAACATAAAAGCAATGTATATGAAAAAATACAAAACTTAAACATATATGATATGCTTTTCATGTTATGAAACAATTAACTAACATATAACCTATCATATGAAAGCTATCATGTGAATCTGATAATAAAATATACTCGAGGTAGGGAAGCTGGTATGCTGGCTCAGCGGTTACCATGTAACATGGCCCTGATACACTCAAACCCTAATCAACACGTAATCATGTGAATCAGTTCACAATCGGGAATCCAAACTCTATCAATCTTAGCCGGCTTGCATCTCACCTTCTAAAACTCATAGAATCATACAAACATGAAAGACCAATCCGTCTAGAAACAGGCATAAGTTCTTAGGACAGTCAATAGTCGACTTCTGTAACTCGAGTCTATACCACAAGGTAGGAAAACATCCTAGCCCTAGACTGATCATACCTAGCGACAACAGCTAACCCATTCCCTGTCTCATTACATAACCGTACATGAGAAACTCTGCTAGGCGACCCCCTAAACAGAGATGGCTAGTACTTAAGCTGGCTCCCTTCCCCAAAGTGGAAACTCTTAGGATGCCATGCCCCCGGCTTGGTATCAAAAGGCCCAGGCCAGTGACACAAACGCTATCAGTGGTGAACATATACTCATTAAAGTTGGTAAGGCCTATCAATGTCATGGTCCAAGATACTCATTTAGAATTAGAATGGTCAATACACCATATACTCATAATTCTCTATGGGTACTTAGTCAACACGACACCAACCATATAATTAAACAGTCACGGAAACCATTTCCTAACATGTGACTAATTGCATAAAAATCATAATCAAATAACATATCGCCTCATATCTACTAAGGCTAATTCATTAATTAAATACAACCTTACTTGAAGACAAACCCCCGACCCGAGTCCCGCGACGGGTCATCAGTCAAATCGGGGCTGACTAGATCTTAGTTTGACCAAACCCGTTGGATCAAACCGGCTAGAAACAGAGTCTTTATCACATAGACATAAAATCCACATATTCATTACATGTTATTCTATTAAAACTTCTAACATGTGAATTAGATTATATTATACCCAAAACCCCGTTTGACTTAAAGGAGATTAACTTAAACTACGGTCTCGTCTTATAATTTCTAACATGTGAGAAATAATAATTTAATGAAAAACCTTTTTAATTAAATAGTTTACTTATTAATATTTCTCGCTTGCTAATTATTACAAAACGCGATAAAACTGACGATAACTCAAAAACCGTCACAAGTCCCAAAGTGGGACCCACGGGCTGAGTTGGGCCGGACCCACATGGGCCTGATTTGGGCCTTACGGCCTGATTTGGGCTAAAGGGGCTGTTTTGACAATTTTAGTAAAAACCGTTTCTAATTAATTCCCGCATGCTTATCATAATTAAAACCCGTCAACACAACAACATAACAATCAAACATCGACACAACCCAAAGACCAAACCCCGGACCAATCCAGACCGGACCAGGACCGGCCTGAACCGGCCTGAACCGGGCCTGGACCGGCCGGTTGGGCTGGTTTCTCCGGCCAACTAATCCGGCCACCACCATCACTCACACCATATTATTTCTAACATGTTCTAATTAATCAACAACCATTTTAACATCCAATACAACCATCCATCATACAAAAACCATGATTATAATTAAATCATACTAACATGTCTAGAATACTAACATATTAAAAATTCCATACAACATACAAATCCTACTACTTAACATGTTACTACCAAAAATCATTAGTAACCATAATATGAACTAAAACCTAAGAAACTAAGGCTATGTGACATTATATCGTCGAGTAACTCGGAATCGTTACCTTAGCTAGCTAAAATCAAGTAGCACCAAAATAATAAGA
>JAIUZE010025950.1:0-10269 GCA_022085475.1 Heliosperma pusillum | reverse complement strand
TATTCCATATGCTCTTATCATTAAATATCGAATTGCCTATCTATCCTTATCGTATTTCACATGTATATCTATATATGCATGCTTCTATTTTGTATTTCCTTTTATGTACGTTTAATGTGATATGGCTGGGAGAATCGGAGTTACTCCCCACTGATTGTGGCGTTCATGTTTTTTATGGATGAACAGGTTGCTTGCATGGATGGCTTTTTGCTATGATATTTTGGGTTCGGGTGTGAGCTAGCAGGCGTTGTCCTTGGAAGTTTCACCTCTAGACGATTTTAGCTAGTTTGCTAAACACTTTGACATTTATAACATTTTGAGAGACTTCGTCTCTTTGTTGTATTTCACACTTTAGTTTGTAATATTTGACACTCCTCGTTTACTTTTTCTTGCATGTATAAAAGTTTTAAAAACTTCTTATTTCCGCTATATAATTCACATGCTTGTATGTTTTATTTTTCCGCATTCGCGAGGGTTGTCACATTACTTCTCAACTTCTTATCCTTGCGATCTAGGATGCGGATCGGCTTCTCTTGAAAGGATAAATTCGGTTCAAGCTCGGGCATTTCCTTTTGAAAGACATGGCTTGTATCACTAACATACTTTCTCAATTGAGAAACATGGAATACATCATGAACCTTAGCCAAATTCGGGGGCAAATCCAACTTGTAAGCAACGGCACCAATCCTTTTCACAATATCAAAGGGTCCAATGGATTTCGGGCTCAATTTACCCTTAACACCAAACCGTTTAACACCCTTCATTGGAGATACTTTCAAGAACACCTTATCTCCAACCTCAAACTCTAGCGGTCTTCTTCAGATATCGGCATAAGACTTTTGACGGTCTTGAGCGGCTTTCATTCTATCACGAATGACCTTCACATGATCAATGGTCTCAACAAGAACATCGGGGCCTAAGTCACGAATATCACTCAATTGATTCCAACATATAGGACTCCGACATTTCCTTTCATAATGAGCTTCATAAGGAGCCATCTTGATCGATGCATGATAACTGTTGTTGTAAGAAAACTCCACCAATGGTAGACTCTTTTCCCAACTAGATTGGAAGTCGAGTGCACAAGCCCTAAGCAAGTCTTCTAAAGTCTGAATAGTCCTCCCGGTCTGACGATCGGTAGCGTAATGGAATGCGGTACTCATCAACAATTTACTACCCATGGCTTCTTGTAAAGCCTTCCAAAATCTCGAACAAAACCTCGGATCTCGGTCGGATATAATCTCCTTGGAAACACCATGGTATCTAACAGTCTCATCAACATAAGCTTTGGCTAAACGATCTAAACTCCAGGTTTCTTTGATCGGAATAAATCTAGCACACTTGGTCAAACGATCAACATCAACCCAAACCACATCTTTACCTCTAACGGTCCTCGGCAAAGCCATAATAAAATCCATGGTAATAGATTCCCACTTCCATGGTGGAATATCCAAAGGTTGTAGCAATCCACCGGGCCTCTTGTGTTCAATCTTCACTTGTTGGCAAGTAAGACATCTTCCAACATAAGACACAACATCGCCCTTCAAATTCGGCCACCAAAATTGTAGTTTCAAGTCTTTGTACATCTTATCACCTCCGGGGTGAATAGAATAAGGGGAAAGGCGAGCTTTATCAAGAACTCGCTTTCTCAAATCAAGAGCATTAGGCACAAACAAACGGCCATGGAATCGAAGAACACCTTTATCATCAGATCTGAAATCTTTAGCTTTACCTTCAAGAAACTTGGCTTGAATAGACTTGTAGGTAAGATCATCAACTTGGCTTTCGCGGATCTCACGGAGAAAAACAGGTTCGGCTGTCATAGCACCAACAAAAATAAATCCACGCTCCACGAATTCCAACTTCAGTTTTCGAAACTCAGCACAAAGATCATCGGGTAATACCCGCATAGCATTCAATGCATGAGAAGCTTTCCTACTAAGAGCATCGACAACAACATTAGCCTTCCCTTCATGATACAATAACTCAAAATCATAATCGTTCACCAATTCCAACCATCTTCTTTGTCTCATATTCAACTCTTTTTGAGTAAATATGTACTTCAAACTTTTGTGATCGGTGAATATACGACAATGAACACCAATAAGATAGTGTCGCCACACTTTCAAAGCATGAACCACGGTGGCCAATTCCAAATCCTGAGTAGGATAGTTCACTTCATGAACTCTTAACTGTCTCGAAGCATAAGCCACCACTTTCCTACTTTGCATAAGAACACAACCCAAACCCATCTTGGAAGCATCACAATAGACATCAAAGTCTACACCATCTTCAGGCAAAGTCAACACCGGAGCGGTAGTTAACCTTTTCTTTAACTCTTGAAACGCGGCTTCACAAGCTTCATTCCATAGGAACTTAGTTTTCTTCTTCAACAACTGGGTCATCGGTCTAGCAAGCTTAGAGAAATCCTTGACAAATCTACGGTAATAACCAGCTAAACCAAGAAAACTTCGAATTTCTCTAATATCGGTCGGACTCTTCCAATCAACAACGGCCTCAATTTTCGAAGGATCCACCATTACACCCTCTTTAGAAATCACATGCCCAAGAAAGGACACCTTAGGTAACCAAAATTCACATTTGGAGAATTTAGCATACCACTTCTGACGACGAAGAACACCCAAAATAGTCCTTAGATGAATAACATGCTCTTCTTCGGACTTGGAGAAAAGAAGAATATCGTTAATGAACACCACCACACACTTGTCAAGATACTCACTAAATGTGCGGTTCATTTGGTCCATGAAAATAGCGGGAGCATTCGTCAATCCAAATGGCATCACCTTGAACTCATAATGACCATACCTTGTACTAAAAGCGGTCTTCGGAATATCAACATCTCGAACAGGAATTTGGTGATAACCGGATCTCAAATCAATCTTGGAAAAAGTAGAAGCACCCTTTAGTTGATCAAACAAATCCTCAATTCTTGGTACATGATACCTATTCTTGATTGTAATCCGATTCAACTCACGATAATCAATACAAAGCCTTATAGAACCATCTTTCTTCTTCACAAAAAGAACGGGAGCACCCCAAGGCGAGGCACTTGGTCGAATAAAACCTTTCTCAATCATATCATCAAGTTGCTTCCTTAATTCTCTCAACTCGGTTGGAGCCATACGGTAAGAAGCTTTGGCTATGGGTCCAGAACTAGGTACAAGATCAATAGAGAATTCAACATCACGCTCGGGAGGATTCCCGGGCAAATCTTCATGGAATACATCAACGAATTCTCAAACTATAGGCACATCTTCAATACTTGGCAAAGAGGTAGTTGAAGAAGTCACAATACACATGTATGCTCGGTGACCCTTTCTTACCATACTTACCAACTTCATGGCGGAAATCAAAGACACACCTTTTCGGGGATGAGATCCCTTATAGGTTATTCTAACTCCTAAAGGACTCTTTAAATAAATATTTTGATCACGACACTCGAACCTAGCATGGTACAATGCTAACCAATCAATACCTAGAATTATATCGAACTCTCCTAGAGGGAACTTAAGAGATTAGCGGGAAAGATAGAACCCGCAATAGATATTGGAACATTAGGATATAGAGTAGAACAAGATATAATATCTCCGGATGGTAAGGATATGGGAGTATCCTCACTAGATGTAGGCTCGATAGATAATTTATTAGCATAAGTCGAAGACACAAAAGACATAGAAGCACCGGTATCAAATAGAATAAGACACGGTTGCTCTAAGATTGAGAACATACCCGTAATTATCTCCGGATGAGCATCGGCTTTGGCACGGCTCATAACAAAGATAGAACCCTTAGGTTTAGCAGTAGGAGGGGGCAACTTTCGATCGGGGCAATCGTCATAACGGTGACCACCCTTTTGACAAAAGTAGCAAATATAAGGTCGGTTGGAACAAGACACACCGGGGTGGTGTGGAAGTCTACAATGGTTGCAAAAGCGACCTTGAGCTTGAGCTTGAGGAGCATAATGCCTATGAGCCACATTAGAAGTAGCTCGATGAATGAAAGGAGCGGGAGCTCTTGCATTTGCATTTGCATTTGCATTTGAAGGAGGATTAAATCTCCTCTTGTTGGCATAAGAGTTAGAAGAAGACGGAATAAACGGTCTCTTCCCAAAGACATTTGGCCTAGGAGTGAAAGAAGGAGAGGGATTATTCATCATAGCTTCATCCCTAATGGCCTTCATGGAATTCTCGGCCCACAAAGCATCATCATATAAATCCCCAAAGGAAGTAGTATTCCTCCTCACTTTACTTTGAAGTAAAGCACTAAGCTTGTTGCGGTAGTAGAAAGCTCGGTCCTTGTCATCTCTGATAAGTCTCGGAGCAAAATGAGCAAGCTTGTTGAACTCCGTAGTAAAGTCCTGTGCCGACAAGTTACCTTGCTTGAAGTCAATAAACTCCTTGAGCCTTTGTTGCTTAAGCTCCTTAGGATAGAATCGACCTTCCACTAGAGCCTTGAAACAAGCCCAGTTGAAATCATCTTCAAGAGTAGCGGTGGCACTAGTAATAGCCCACTAATTATCTGCTTCCCTTAGAAGGAAGTGCTTTGCGATCCTCACCTTGTCCTCTTCACGGACTTGGTATAGATCAAACTGCTTCTCCATCTCTCGGAACCATTCCGACAGCTCGGTATGGTCCGGCTCTCCACCGTAAGGTATAATCTTACTCCTAGCTATTTGACCTGCCACCCAAGCGTAGCCTCCTTGGTGGTTATCTTCTCTGCGAGGGGGAACTTGGTTGGCTTGAGCTAAAGCCGCATCTTGTTGATTTTTCAACACTTGCGTAAGAGCTTCCAGCATGACATTCTCTACTACTCGTGGTCTAACCATCTTCATAAGAAACAAAAACAAATTAAGTTACTTCTATCAATTAGCAAAAACAAATAGATTACCAAATAAGGTCCTTAACTTCTACCCATCTCTCATTTATTTTTTTCAAGGTCAAGTAGTTTAAGTTTAGGGTTCACGTGTGTGCGTCGGGAGCGATAAAGCTCTAATACCAACTGTGACAACCCTCGCGAATGCGGAAATAAAACATACAAGCATGTGATTTAAATAGCGGAAATACGGTGTTTTAAAAACATTTTTAACATGCAAATAGAAAATACGAGGAGTGTCAAATATTACAAACCAAATACAAGATACTACAAGAGACGTAGTCTCTCAAAGTGTTAACAAAAGACAAAGTTATCTAGCATCTAGCTAATGAACGTCTAGAGGTGTTTCATCCAAGGACAACGCTCGCTAGCTCACACCCGAACCGAAAATACCAAGCAAAATGCCATCCAATCAAGCAACCTGTTCATCCATGAAAAACATGAACGCCACAGTCAGTGGGGAGTAACTCCGGGTTCTCCTAGCCATATCACATTAAACGTACATAAAAAGAAATACAAAAGTAGAAGCATGCATATATAGATATGCATGTGAAATACGATAAGGATAGATAGGCAATTCAATATATAATGATAAGAGCATATGGAATATAAATCCGAATCCATCATACTATACAAAGACTCGGGGAAGACACTCTTAGGCAACCGAATACGCTCACTAGGGCTTACATCTCACCGTTAGCAGTATAAGTTTGATAAGATTGAGACTTGACAAACAAACCATGCCAATTCATGCAATGATCACGAATAAACAATCATGTAATCATCCATCCAAACATACCAATACATTGACGACATCTCTCACGGTAAATGAAACGCACTAGCACAGTGTACATGGAAAGTATGATTAAAAGGCATCCACGGGACAAAAAACATTTCTCTGAACGCATACACGATGACATTTCGTATATGTAGAATAATCTCCTGGTAGCACGACGATATAAATATCAGGTCCTAGTCTAAACCTGGCCAGACTCTCGGAATAAACAATTTTCCGATTCGACATGCGATGACATTTTGCATCCAAGACTCGGTCAATCATTGACGCCGAGTACCCCTAATTCGGTCGACATTCACGAAAGAGGCGGAAAAGAGCACAAGCCTCATAACAAGCGGTACGCTACATGCAAATAACACCACCTCGCAAGTACACAACATTTGACGGCCGGGTCGATTAACGCAAAGCGTTCGCCTCCCAACAACGTCGTCGTATGCCCATAAACACATGCAATTAAGCAGTAAGGATACATCCCCGTTCCGACATTCCAGCCTTACGAACGTGGAGGTAGTCAAGGGAATGAGAGTACAAAGCACATAGAAAATTAGTGCTGAAACCGTAACATTTGTAAAAACAGACTCAAAGTGGGACATATCAAAAACCGTCACAAAACATGCGACACAAACGAGTGAAATATCATATATTCAAAACATTAATATTTAAAGTCATTTCGTAAATTTATACGATAAATGAACCATCGGAAATATCATAAACGAAAACGTAAATAAGAATTTCAAAGAAGCACCAGCAGGTGTCAGCCGGTCAGGTGGACCGGCTGCCGGCCACCCGGCTGGTACCATGAGTCATACGAAAAATCATTTGAAAGAGCAGTGTGTCCCAGCCGGTCAGGTGGACCGGCTGCCGGCTACCCGGCTGGGACCAAGGGTATATGACAAAAACAAAGGAAAAGGTAGAGGTGTCTCAGCCGGTCGGCCGACTGAGACCTAAATCATGCATAAATTCTCACGTAACACAAAATTATCCAGCCACTGCCCCAGCCGGTCAGCTGACCGGCTGCCGGTCGGCCGGCTGGGGTCCAATATGCACGAAATCAACATTTAGGATCAATATTCAACCATCCTCAACTATTATCATAAATCATCCATTCTCATACCAATTCTCAACAAACCACAAGTATCATCATCAACACAATTTCTAAGCTTACTAATCATATTCTAAGTACGATTCCTAACATAGAAAACACGTAAAACACGTAAATGATATCGAGTAACCCTTCACCGTTACCTTTTTGCGTCTTTACTCCGCGTCAATGTCCTCTTCAATCAGGAAGTAGTCTTTGTCAGGATCTTGGAGGTCACCACCTACAAATAGTTAATAAAAGATGAATATAATTCACCTTGAGAAAGACGGATAATTTGAAAAGTGAGAAAGACGGTAATTTTATTACCAATACGGATAGAGGAAGATGAGAGGGAAAGAATAAGACGAACTTACGTGAATTTGAGCGAGAAATGAAAGAGTTATGACGATTCTAAGGTGGATCAAAAATGGAAGCTAGCTTTTGGGGTTTTCTTAGTGAGGAAGAAAGAGATGTTGAGTTGTGAGGAAGTTAGGGTTAGGGTTAGTATAAGAGGAGTGAATGGAAAAAGTCAAGGAAAAGTCAATGACGTCTTAAGACGTGATTTACTTGAAATCTCGCGTAAAATCCAAATACGAACTCGGAAATTCTAAATTCGACACGGGAAATTTAATTCTAAACTAAAACTAAAATTTCGCTGAAAAGTATCCGTATAATATTTTTACTATAAAAATAGGGTACATTTGCGGGTGTTACAATTCCTATGATCCAATTCTAACATGATGATAAAACGATGGATTATTCCTTATAATCTTTCCCCAAAATGAAAGACAGAAAATAAAACAGTCGGAGGTACTTACGTGTTCCAGCTGCAGGGCATTCACGCCCCTCATACAGACATTATAAGAAGAACGATGGCTCTTCTTACGGCACACCACCCAGTCTCTCCCAACTGGGTACGCCCTCGGCTTAGGCTCCGTCCTCTTGGGAGAAAAACCAGGAAAGTAGGAGTACACTCATGCCTGCAAAAAGGTAATAACCATATCAACGTCAAAATTAAATATTGATCTTTCAATCTAAACAAGATTATTTATCTTTCAATAAGGTTCCAAGGAAGGTTCATACCTCCAGCAAGAGTCCAGGACCGAGTGTAGCAGGAGAAGTCCCCTTCTCCATCAGCTCCGGCCTGACCATGGCCCTCATATAACGAGTGAGCACCGCAAAGTCAGAAGTAACCCAGTCTCAGCGACCTAGGCTGCTCAAGACAGAAAGGAAAGGAAGAAGCTTCGTCGATAGCCTCCCCCCTTGTCTCCGAAGTAAATCGAAGACAAGAACCACCACAATCAAAGCCGAGCCCTCTGCTCAACTGTACAAGGAGGAGAAGCCACTATCTTTCCACCTGTCCTCACTCTCGTCGGAGTCCTACCAACAAAGTAGTCTCTTAACATAAGAACTTGGCACCTATCCCGGTACAGCAGCCGCCCGTGCCTGCAGGTTCTAACCTATTAGCTGTCTCGCCTCCTCCGAGTCGACCCTCATGGCCACCGTCGGCCAATCCAAGCTCTCTTTTCCACACGGCAAACCGGAAATCATGCCGTAATCTTCCAACGTAACTCCGACCTCACAGAGGGCATATGGAAGGTCGAAGTCGTATCCAAGACGGCCAAAATCAGGCAAAGGTTAGCCAGAATATTATCGCCCTGATCGACCTCCATGCTCGGACCAGCTCTCCAAAGGCTTCTCCCCCAATGAGAGTCTTCTCATCCTCGGTCAGATTCTCGTACGCCTCCATTATGGCCGTATATCCAGAAAAGGACCCTATGTTCCCAGCCTCCTACAATTTGAATCAAGAAAGTCAACTAGCATTTCATATTTCAAAAGAAGTGGCTATCGGATATGGAAAATGACAAAGCAAACACAAAGGCTTACCTTGCTCACCGCCATCCTGTAAGACAGGTGGCTCTCCGATACCCAAATGAGATGTCTACCATCCTATTTCGCAGTCGACTCAGGTGCACTCGATATATGGTGTCCACCTCGACCCGTGGTAATCCTCCTCGGAACCGCGTCCTCAGCCATTCCAGTCTCCTGCGCCACCTCGGCTGGTATATCTGTTGGAGTAGGTGTCCTCCACAATAGTGCGCCACATAATAAATCTTATTAAGGAATATAATTGGGATATTTATTAACTATATATATATATATATATGATTAGTCAGTTGATTAACGTAAATCAATAACGGTTGGCTGACTAAAGTTTGACGTTATTGTCGTATGACGGCGGTGATCAACTGATCCCTTTCGGTCACACCTATAGGATGAAATCCAAATAGTAACTAATTATTTGTATATGATACAGTTGATTAGTCCATTACATATATTCGATATGTACGAGAGTTAATTGTTAGAAATTGAGTTAAGAACTCAAATTCGATTACGTTTATTTTTCAATTATGCGATAATTGACTAATAAATTTATATCTTATTTTAATACGATTAAATAAGATTTAACTTAGTAATTAATCGTTAAATTACTAAATTAGTTGAGGTTTTGAGATAGAGGTACTTAGTTAATTATATTTACAAGGAGTTGTAAAATAAATTAACTAAGCATTGTGGGACCCATTATATATTGATATAATGGTAAAATATTACTTAAAATGTTAAGTACATATTATTTATTTATTTGTGTCATATAATTGTTATATGATCAAATTAAGACTTAATTATACAAGATATCTAAGCATGTGATTAATAAGTATTTGTGGGACAAATATCAAAAATCAAAATAGACCAAATAAGGCCTCATGTGGCCGGTCAAGTAGTAGTAGTGTAGGTGATGATGGTTGCTTTTGTTCATGCTCACAAGTCACATGAGATTATAACATGAATAGTAACCTAAAATTATTTCACTCAACACTACACTCTACCATTTTGCATGTAAATTAAAATAAGCAAAATAAGTCCCTTGTGAGGGTTACATGGACCGGCCATATTGCCTATAAAAGGGCAATATGGTGGTTCATTTTTTTTGTTCATTCTTGCTCATTTTCTCATATATCTCTCTAAAACTCATCTTCTCACTAAATCTCTCATAATACTAATATTTACTAAGTATTACTAGTGTAGTAATATATACTAATATTGGTAGTATTATATCTATCTTATTATCTAGTTAATAATAAGAATATATTATTTGGTATAATCTTGGTGCAACTTGAAGGAGGTGTGACAACCCTCGCGAATGCGGAAATATAAAACATACAAGCATGTGAATTATATAGTGGAAAATACGGTATTTTAAAAACCTTTATACATGCAAGATAGAAAAATACGAGGAGTGTCAAAATATTACAAACTAAATAAAAATACCACAAGAAACGTAGTCTCTCAAAGTGTTAACAAAAGACAAAGTAATTAGCAACTAGCTAAACAACGTCTAGAGGTGTTTCATCCAGGGACAACGCCCGCTAGCTCACACTCGAACCCCAAAATAGCATAAGCAAAAAAGCAAAAATGAAAGCAACTGATCTAATGAAAA
>JAIUZE010025949.1:0-14125 GCA_022085475.1 Heliosperma pusillum | reverse complement strand
TTTTATTTATTTAAATTATTTTTTTCTTTCCGCAAATTTGAGGGTGTCACATAGGGGTCAATGCTTGGGGTTGTAGACGACTTTTGATAAGGCACTGTAAAACCGTCGTAACTTATGCTTACGAGCTCGGAATGACTTGAAATTTTCTCCCTTCAACTTGGAACTTGTAAATCTTCATAACATTGTTGGAGCCAGTGTCCTCCACAGTTAGTGCAATAACATAAATAAATCTCTATAGGTTCACAGGGTATACTTTGTATTATAATCAGTTGATTAACGTTTATCAATAACGGTTGGCTTGCTAGATAAGTTTGACGTTATTGTCATACAGATGGGGGTGATCAACTGGTCCCTAAAAGTCACACCTAAAGGATGTGTTTGAGAGATGTGATTATTTGAGAAAATAATCATATTGATGCCCTATTATATGACTAAAAGGTTAGTCAGTGTATTTGACTAAAAGGTTAGTCAATGTGATGATAAGACGATTATTTAATAATGATTAAATAATATGAGCTGAGACGAATTAAAAGTAATTCGTAATTAAATATAAACTGTTGTATTTAATTAGCATATATATAATGTAAGCTTATGCGAATTAAAAGGTTAATTCGTAATTGAATATAAAATATTATATTGAATTAGGAAATTATAATTATACGGACAATTATAATTAACATATATATTATACGATTGTCATATTAGATGTTGTCAGACCGGTATTAATGTATCGACTACAAAATGTTGTATGGACATATTAATACATGACAACACAAATGACATTTATAATAATAATACACATTATATATTAAAGCGAATTTAAACGAAATAAAGTCCAGATTCACTCTGGAATTTTCGGTCAATGGGTAGTTATTTTGAGGAGAAAAATCTCCTCATAAAAACCCTATTGGAGCCGTGAGACAAGAGGGAGTGAGGAAAAAAAATTCTAACCCTAATTCATTTCTCACTTGTGCCTCCATCTTTTCACATCACAAGATCAAAAAGTTAACAGTAACTTTTGACAAAAATATTCTAGCAAATTAAAGGGCATTTCTCATTCTATCTTGGGTGCTACGATTAGGAGATATCATCATTTTGATATTGTTCTTAGGCCATTAAAGCAAGGACTAAAGGTTATTTTTAATCTCTCGCTTATTATGCATTTTCGTTTATGACTATTAATCTTATAATCATAATTTCATTATAATCCTGAATGATTTAAAGGGAAGTATACGGATATTTTCCCACAAGTGGTATCAGAGCCATAGGGCTATGAAATTGTTTATATGATTTTCGTAAATTTTGAATTTGTATAATATTTTAAAAAATATTTCATTTCGGTTTAATTTGATTTTTTTTTTGCTGCCAGTGTACTGTTCACAGAATAAAAAAAAAAAAAATTCTGTTTTTTTAAAGTGGCAGTAGCAGCGTTTTTTTGTAAAGGAATTTCGGTTTTTGTTTAAACCGAAGAAAAAAAATAAAAAAAAATAAAAAAAATTTTGGTACCTGCTACTGTTCATACGTGAAGAGTAATAATAAAAAAAAAAATTTCGTTTTTTTTTTTCTTAAACCAATTTTTGTATTGTACATTATAAAGATAATGTATGATTGTTTTTGTGAAAAAGTTCACAAAATTTTTTGATACCATGTTATTTTAAAAAGGATTAAAATAATGTTGTTGTAATTCATATTGATTATGAATTTCATTGGATTTTGATTGAAATCTCGTGATGAATTACGGAATCGTCACATGATTTAATGGTGGTTTGGATAATTAATCAACATAATTTATGCATTATGTTTTGTATGATTAATTTTAGTTGATGCTTTTATTATGTTGAATGTTGTTTGAATGGTGTAATTTTACGCATTTTTGTACAATCAGTTGTAATTTACTAGTGTGGCCTTAGTAGATTATGTTTTCGTAATGATGGAAACATAGTCTTGGTTGTATTTTGAGATCTCGTATCTCCCCTTTGTAATTTTAATTTTTTGGAATCATTTTGAATTAGAATGTAAATAGGTTTACATTTGTAATTTTTAAAATGTATTTTGAGAAGATTCAAGATGGAGATCGGATGGCTCACTCCCGCTATATGGACCAAGATGGAACATCAAGACAAGCTTCTCGGGGCCAAGGGTGGATTCCAACTTGTATTTTGTTCATTTTGGTAGTTAGGCCACACTAGGTGTTTTATTTTGCGTTTTATTTTTCCATTCTCGTTGCTTTATTCACATGATAGATAATTGCATCATATTCCGCATAAACCAAACCACCTAAAAATGCATGAAAAATGATTCATACAGTTTGAATATTTTAATCATGGACATACAAATGTCACTCGCTTTTAGGGCCATCACCTTAGTTTAAATCATTCTCGAGTTGCTAGACATTCGTTCACTTAAAATGAATTAAAGTTAAGATGATGGGACATTCCCCTATAAATAAAATTGAAACTAGTCTTTATAGGGAAAACTACTATGAACCCCTTCTCGTCGGAAGTCATAATATGACCCCTTCTACGTTGGGTAAGTAGTGAGTGTTGACCTATTTTTATCTCAACATTATAGTACGAGTAATATCTCGTGATTATGATGGACTAAAGATAGAATTTACAGAAATTTATCGACCAGGAATTCTAAAAGTAGAATTAGCGAAGAGGTTGGCTTATCAATTTAAAGAAATTGAGTCTTGGGATCATTTATATAATTCTTGAGCGAGGTCAATTGTATAAATGCACGAGTCATCGCATTAAACAGTTTTTGCATTAGACTTAAATTTAAAACGATGAATACTTATCATATTTATTTTCTTTTTCACAGTTTTTGAATTCGTTATATACAGAGATAACTGCTAATAACAAATGGCTGGCCATACTGATGACCCAATGCCAAGTGCCACGCTCGGACGTGAGTCCTGGCTTAAGATTTTCATGGACAATATGAATCAGTCAACGCGACTGAAGAATAACGGGTCCAACTTTGCGGACTGGGAGGCGGAATTACGGAATGCTGCCATTGCTGATGGTAAGCTCAAGTACTTGACTGAGCCACTACCGCCCAACCCAGGCCCCAATGCAGGAGCCAATGAATCACTTGCTTATAGTGATTTCATGATGGAGGCGGGTGCGATAAAGAACGTACTCATCTTTTCAATGGAATCAAATTGGCAAAGGCGATTCATTGCCCATGGTGCGAATAAGATTTTCACCACGCTCTCTAACGAGTTCTCGAAAGCTCCGAGGATCGTTAGCTATGAGCATACCTGTCGCTTCTTTGAAGCGAAACTCCAAAAGGGCCAAGCAGTTAGCCCACACATTCTTGATATGATTGAGAATGTCGAGAAACTCGAGGCACTTGGTTTCAAAATCGATGAGAAGATCGTCATTGACCGCGTTCTCCATTCACTTCATGATGGTTTTGCCCTTTTTAGGGCAAATTACTATATGAATGATATGAAGAAGAGTCTTCATCAGCTCCACTCACTTCTCGTCCAGACCGAGAGTGATCTAAAATTGAGTGGGACTCTGAAAGAGGACGTTCTCATGATAGCAAACAAGGGCAAAGGTAAGGGCAAGGCTAAGGCCAACCTAGCTGTAGGGAAGCCGAAATTCAAAAAGCCAGGGCAAGGCAAGAGTGGGCCTGGTGAGACTAGCGGTAGCTCACAAGGCAAGACAAAGAGCGATGAAGGTAACGTGGAGTGCCACCATTTCCACAAGCTTGGGCATCGGAGGAGGAACTGCCCCGTGTACCGCGAGGACATAAAAGCAGGCCGCGTCTCTCCTGTTGGTATGTCTTCTTCTTTTATTCATATGATTGAGATTAACCATGCAAGTTTCGGAACTTGGGTATTAGATACTGGTTGTGGTTCTCATCTGTGTAATCATTTGCAGGGGCTAAGAAACATCAAAACTCTCGCAAAGGGTGATGTGGACCTACGAGTGGGGAATGGAGCTAAAGAGGCGCTGCCGTTTCAGTGGGAACATATGTAATCCAAACTACCGAGGGATTGAGGTATTTCTGAATAACTGTTGCTATGTACACAGTTTATCTAAAAACATTATTTCTGTTTCCAGTAATTGATAAGGACGGTTTTTCGTTTGTAATAAGGATAATAGCGGTATTTCTCTTTAAACGAAATGATTTATGGTAAAAGCAGTTTCCATGAATGGGATTTATGTTTTAGATCAAAACACAGATATAATGCATGTGAGTAGTAAGAAAGCAAAGGTTGGTGACAAAGATCAAACCTATTTATGGCATTGCCGTATGGGACACATAAATGAAAAACGCGTGAAGAAGCTCATTGACAATGGGACTATATCCCCATTTGACTATGAATCTTTTGGCACGTGTGAATCATGTCTCATAGGCAAAATGACTCGAATTTCTTTCAAAGGTGTTGGAATGCGCGCTGCTGACCTATTAGGACTCATACATACTGATGTGTGTGGACCTATGTCAATCAACGCTAGAGATGGCTATAGATATTTTATCACTTTCCCGGACGATTTGAGTAGATATGGATATGTCTACTTAATGAAGCACAAAAGTGAGTCCTTTAATAAGTTCAAGGAATACCAGAATAAGGTTGAAAACCAGCTGGATAGAAAGATTGAAGCACTACGTTCAGATCGTGGTGGCGAATATCTTTCGAATGAGTTTTATCAACACCTTAAAGACTGTGGTGTAGTACTACAGTTAACTCCACCTGGAACACCACAATTGAATGGTGTGTCCGAACGGAGAAATCGAACATTACTTGATATGGTTCGATCCATGATGCGTCACACGGTTGTACCTGACTCATTGTGGGGTTATGCTCTTTTGTCAGCTGCTTTAATACTTAACCGAAGTCCGTCTAAAGCTGTAGACAAGACTCCATATGAATTATGGAAGGGAACGGTCCCTAACTTGTCCTTTATTCGGGTTTGGGGCTGCGAGGATTATGTCAAGTGGAGACCTGACGATAAGCTCGGCCCACGATCGGTCAAGACATACGGTTTGGTTATCCAAAAGGGATGTTTGGTCATTACTTTTACTCGCCTACCGACATCGAAGTTTTGTTGCGCTAGTGCGACGTTTCTTAGAGAAAGAGTTTCTCGAGAATAGGACAAGTAATGGGAACTTCGATCTGTCGGAGATTCAAGAACCACAACCAGCAACCAATGGAGGGAAATGTTCCGTCATCCTGGATGCGGTTTTAATTTTTCCTTGGAACCAGAAGGTCGGGTAGACACTCCATTCCTCCAGACAGATACATTGGTATGGTCGAGGAGAATGAGAGAGATGACGTTTTACTCCTAGAGAGTAACGAACCCGCTAACTATAAAGGTGCCATGACCTGTTCCGACTCTAAGCTATGGCTTGATGCCATGCAATCCGAGATGGACTCTATGTATGAGAATGACGTATGGGATCTGGTTGACTTACCTGATAAGGTTCGGCCTCTTCAGTGCAAATGGCTTTACAAAATAAAGCATTCTGTAGAAGGACAACCAGATACATACAAGGCACGACTAGTGGCAAAGGGTTTCACTAAAGTGCAAGGATTGCACTATGATGAAATTTTTGCACCCGTAGTTATGCTGCGTTCCATTCGGATAATCTTAGCGATTGCCGCTTTTCATGACTATGAAATTTGGCAAATGGATGTGAAAACCGCCTTCTTAAACGGTTATTTGGAGGAGGAGTTGTACATGGGACAACCCGAAGGTTTCATTGATCCTAAAAATCCTAAGAAGGTATGCAAGCTTAAGCGTTCCATTTATGGACTTAAGCAAGCTTCTCGGAGTTGGAATCATCGTTTCGACCAGGTGATAAAAGAGAATGGATTGACTCGATCGGTCGAGGAACCATGCTTATATATCAAGTCGAGTGGGAGCAAGATTGTCTTCCTAATATTGTATGTTGATGACATACTCTTGATTGGGAATGACATACCTCTCTTAACTTCGGTAAAGTTTGGTTAAAGAACCCTTTCTGAGATTGAAAGATCTTGGGCGAGGCAAAAACAAAGAATTTTGGGATCCGATCTAAGAGATAGATCACGACGGTGTATCCTCAGCAGACGAGTCCTTATATACGATAAGAGTCTTGAGAGGGTTCAAAAACATGACCAACTCCAAGAAGGGGAACCTTCCATTGATTTCTGGGATGCAGTTGAGTAAAGCTCAGGCACCAAAGACATCGGAAGAGGTCGAGCGCATGAGTCGGGTTCCTTATGCATCAGCTATAGGATCGATCATGTATGACATGATATGTACACGTCCAGACGTGGCATATGCATTGAGTATGACGAGTCGGTACCAAGGCTATCCAGGTGAAACACACTGGATGGCTGTTAAGAATATCCTTAAGTACCTACGGAGGACTAAGGATTGGGTATTGACTTATAGAGGTGACACTGAGCTATGCGCAATCGGTTACGCAGATGCTAGCTTCCAAACGGATCGAGATAACTCGAAATCTCAGTCTGGATTCGTTTTTACTCTTAATGGCGCTGCGGTCAGCTGGAAAAGCTCCAAACAAAGTGTTATAACAGATTCTACGACTGAGTCCGAGTACTATGCTGCTTCAGAGGCTGCGAAGGAAGCTATATGGATGCGTCAGTTCTTACAGGGACTACCTGTAGTTCCTAGTTCGGATGACCCGATCACCAACTATTGTGATAATAGTGTTGGAGTAAGTGTCCTCAACAATAGTGCGATCACATAATTAAATCTCAATAATAAGAATACAAAGGGATGATGAATATTATAGTCAACTGGTCAACATAAATCGGTAACGATTGGCTCAATTGAGTTTGACGTTACTGTCGTATGACGGTGGTGATCAGTTGATCCCTTGAGGTCACACCTAAAGGACAATCCCCTAATCATGTATATTAATTAATTGTATAGTGATACAGATTAATTAATCTCTTAAAATGCAACCAAGTTCAAATTGTGAGTGAGAAATAAATCTTATTGTAATATGATTAAATAAGATTCATTTTGGTAATTTAATTGTTATATTACTAAGAATGCACTCTGTTTATGAAACATTTGAGATAAGTGAAATTGGTCGATTATAATTACAAACTGTTGTAGATTATATTAACCAAATATGAGATAACCCATTTTATTTACATGTAATTATTAAATGTGACTTAAAATGTTACGTCCAATTTATTTGTTATGAAATTGCATTTAAATTAGTTAAATGTACATTTATAAGCCTAATTACATGTTACATGTCACATGTCACACTTGTGACAAATGACAAATTGCAAAAATAAAATGGACACCCATTTTATATGGGTACACCGGTTTTTGTGGTGATGGTGGGTAGTTTTTTAGTTTGTAATTTTATTCTAATTGAGAATTAGAACAAATGATTACTACAATGACCCATACACTCAACCTAACATTGTTAAGAACAATGTGAAAATGACAACACCCCACCCATGTGGGTGTGTGTGTGTGACCGGTTTTGAGCAAGCAATATAGGGCTTGTTTTTCCTCTTATTTATACAACACTATCTCATATAATTCATGACATGCAAAAATTCTCTACATCTCTCTACATTCTTACACTAAAAAGAAAGCTTAAGAAGCCTCATATTTCTAGTGTTCATATTTTTCTAGTAACATTACTAGTGTAGTAATAAGAGGTTATTAGATTATTTTAAGGGACACTACCATAATTTACTAGTGTAGTATCTTTTAGTAGATATTGGGTGCATCTAATTGGAGTGTTCTAACACTTAGAACTTGGAAGTTCATCCCTAATATTATAAGCTCAAGAACAAAGTAGGAAGGAGTCCTATTTTGTGCCCATATTTGTCATAAGATCAATGTAAGGAAAAATTCTTCTTATCTTTGTCTTATTTTGTTATGCATGCATAAGATTTATTTAGTTTAAGAGTAAACTAAATGTATAATGATATTAGAAGTGTCTAATATTGAGTTTAAGAAACTTACAAGTGGTATCAGAGCCAACGTTGTTGCATGCATAATCGATTTATAGTTTTTTCGAGTTATGGTAACTTAATGAAAACTAGTAATTTGTGTTTTATAAGATAAAATCACAAAGTTATTTGCATGTCAATATATTCTGGTCCTAATATGATTTTAGGTCATTTTGATGATTTATGGAAATTTATAGTGCTCAATTATGATTTTTAGTATTTTTATTACATTTTAATGAGTAAAATGATGTTTAAAATGCTAAAAATAGTTAGACTTATCTTCTGACCTTGAAATTTTTACACAATATCACACATGCATTTTACTTGCTGTATGTAAAATTTCGTGTGAAGTGGATTTGTTTCGTGTGATTTATGAGTTTTATATGATAAAATAAAATAAATAAAGGTCAAATGGTTAAAACTACTTCCGCTTTGAATCTGACTATGAAATTTTAGTATGATGTCACATACATGTTTTCCTGTCAGACTGAAAAATTTCAGACTGATGTGATTTGTCTAGCATGATTTATGAATTTTTAATGTAAAAATGGCATAAATAGTGACTAATTTAGCAAATATAGCTAAAATAATTTTCATGTCAAGAGAAAATTATTCCTGGTTTTATAAATGTCCGACATTTCAGATCTAAAGTTGAAAATTTAATATGAATAATTTTTGCATGCTTTATGTATTTTATTTGATAAAACCGATAAAGCGCAACCTTTTTTCTCTAAACCGATTCGAAATTTTTAAACCATGATTTTTGACATTATGAGTGTCATGGAAATGTTCCAGAATGTACAAAAATTTAAAATTCAAATTTTGAAATTATTGTAATTAAATTTGGATTTATTTGATTAAAATATGATTTTAAAAGTCTAATATGAGCAATTATATAACAACAAGTTGAATTATTGTCAAAAATTGCGTGATGACTAATTTTTGAGGCCTAAATGAGTTGGGATAATTAACTTGGACTTAAATATGATTTAAGTATTGTTTGGTGATTTTAAAGTGTTATTATCACGCATTTCCGTAAAACCGGGTTATATTCGATATAAACCGTTAAGTAGAGCTATTTGGCATTTAACATGAGCATGTTTTGTACATATTATAATGCTGCATTTTATTTATGAATGTCATATTTTCAATTTATGAATGTCATATTTTCAATTTATGAATGTCATATTTTGGTTTATGTAATTTGGAATTATGTAATTTTTCCTTGTATGGCCTTAGTTTTAATCGATATTGCCCGAAATGTAAGGGAATATTGATTCGGTTGTAATTTAATGTGATCTCGAATCACTTTTATTGTATTATTTTATTTTACAAATGTATAATAGGAAATTATTGTAATTTTATTATATATTTTGTAACTAATTGTAAAATCGGAGTTTCCCAAAGTCGGTGCCATTCGAAAAGGAGTTCCGAGAGAGAGACGGTGACCTTGGGAGGCGTGCTTATGAAGTTCAAGGGACCAAAGGAGTTGGTTTCCGAACTTGTAATAGATTATATGATTTTCTATTCTAGGAAAGGTCATACTAGGAGTTTTATTTTTATGCTTGCATTTTTATTTAATATGTTTGCATGCATTGCCAAATCGCCATAACATGACATGCATATTTATCGAGTATTCGACCATGTCAATTAAAATAATTGTTAATTCATCGATTTAGTTCACTTTAACATGATAGATTATAAATTGACAAGACCTCTCATAATAAATAATTGAGATCAAGCCTTACCAAATGTTAGAAACCATGAATCCCAATTTCGCAAGGAAGTAGGCTCGGCTCACCGGGGTGCTAAACTTGTTACGTTGGGTAAGTGGGGTAATAAATGTTATTATTTCGAAATTTGGATTGAGCTCAACGGAAGTATTCGCGACCGTAGCCGCATGTGTTCCGGGCTAAAGATAAATAGTAATGTAATATTATCGACCGAGAGTTCTAATGTAGAATCGATTAAAGAGTTAATCCACCGAATTATGTTAATGAGGGATGAATCGGCTTACCGTGCCCAAGTTGATATGAATTTGGATCTCGGATTCATTTATAATAGTTGGGTAGAGGTCACTATTTAAATGCTAAACTTGTTTAAAATGTTTACAAGTATTTAAAACGATAAATGTTAACATTTCCTTTATGTCTTAAATTTGTAGTCATAATTGTTTATTCGCAATGGCAAATGCTAATTCGTCCACCACCTCCAACTCTCACAAATGTCTCATGGATTTGATCTTTCATGGATCGATGCAAGTTAGAAAAGAATGGCGCTAATTTTACCAATTGGGATATGCAACTTCGCTTGGCCGCGGCGGGTGACGACAGGTTTCGTTACCTTGCCAAGGCCTCTCCCACCGCACCTAATGAAAGGACAACCGCCACGCAAGGCGAGTCTATGAGGCTAGCCACAAAGAGTCCGCCGCGATCAAAAACGTTTTGATCTTCTCGTTGGAGGCCGATCTTCAAGGGAGTGCCATAAGATGAGCACGGCCTATGAGATCTATGCCAAGCTTGTGACCATGTTTTTTTTTCACAAGCTCCTAGGATCTTACAATATAAGACGGCTTCCACATTATTTAACATGAACCTAAAAGAGGACCAAAAGTTAGCCCTCATGTACTCAAATTGATTGAGCATGTTAAGACTCTTAAACTGCATGGGGTGACCATTCCCGAACAACTCGTTATCGACCGGATCTTACATTCCTTGGGGAAAATCAAAGCATATGTGCAGTTTAGGGTAAACTACAATATGCAAAACATGAAAACCTCTCTTCATGAAATGCACAAGATGCTCGTGCAAGCCAAGAGAGACATGGGCTAAATGTTAGCATTTCCAAGGATGTGCTCCATATTAATAAAAGGAGCAAGGGGAAGTTCAAGAAAGATGGTAGTAAAGGGAAGAAGCCCTCCACCTTCAAAGGAAAGGGAAGAAAAAGCTATTAAGAATAGCTCACCCAAACCTAAGAAAGGTGCCTCAACCGAGGACAAGTGCCATTATTATAATGGAATCGGGCATTGGAAGGGAAATTGCACTAAATATCTAGGAGATATCAAAACTGGAAAGATGTTTCAGTTGGTAATTTATCCCTATCGTTTATGTTATGATCTCAACTTTGGTGTATAGATACAAGTTGTGACTCTTACCCTATTTAATTGTAATTAGGGCATCCTAGCAAGGATAAAGGCAAAGACAAGCAAGCCTAAGAAAGCTCTTTAAAGGAAGCTAAGGTAGCTACCCATGATTGAAGATCTATGGAAGCTTGGTCTCATTTTGAATTGTCAAAATTTTGGGATGTATTATGAGATATTGTTTTTAGAACTTTTATAATTTCCTTGTTTGACATGGAAATTTTTTTAATTCCTTTTATTGACATTGGTTGTAATTGGATTTAGTGACTTGGTTCTCAACCCAAGTCATTCGGTTTGTTGAAACTTTTAGTTCTAAAAACTTGTCATCATACTATACTTGCACAAATAACATAAATTATATCGACTCAAATTGATCATGTAAATAATATGATGATGGGATCATTATAATAAAAGGCTAAGAATTCGATTCTCACCTTGAAAGATCAATTGCTAAGTCAAAATTGAGTTATTGAACTCAAAGTAGGGAGTCTACCAAACCAATTGGCATCACCACTTATAAAGAAAGTAAATGACATGAATATGAGTTCACCTCTTTAGCTCTTATAGAACTAGTCTAGGTTGAAGCTAAGATTCGATGTCTTTACAAAGAAGTCTTTAGTAGATCACTTAAGGTCATGTTGTGATACTTCTACCTCCCTTACGAATATGAGTACAAAATTGTTTGTGGCTCATAAGGCTATCTTTAACGAAAATAGTTGTATTTTTCTAAAGATAGAGTGGGAGAAAATAAGCCACAACGAAAAACTAGTTAGGAACTAGTGAGAAAACCAAAAGAAAATGTTCTTAGGTTAGACTCAAGACTAGTAAGGAGACCAAAAGAAAGCGTTCTTAGGTGAATCCTTAGACTAGTGACGAGACCAAAAGAAATTGTTCTTGATATAATAAGATTATGATCTATGAAGTGGAAGTACCCAGAAATTTTGAATTTCGTTTTTCTAAAAGAGACTTATGAAACTATATGGAATCTATGCAAAGAAAATGTTTTATTTGGAGTTGTCCAATTGTAGTTGCATAGATAGACATGTAGATGTCTTCAAAAGCTAAATTAATGCGTAACTATGCTTAGATCCAAAACATCAATAAAATACCTCATATTAAGTGTGTACAAGATACACAACAAAACCACATGTCCAAATAGGGATTTGGAATAGGATGTGTACATGACACAAACCTAAGATGAAGAGGCTATGACGATATTTTCTATTATGAGATAGAAGAAGGGTTTCACTCGAATTGTCGAAAAGTCATGTATAGACATGAAATTCAGTGGGAGTTAAAGTCATGTATAGACATGAAGTTAAGTGGGAGTTTAACTAACCATGTAAAGACATGAAGTTCAGTGGGAGAAATTATTTTCCACGTGAATGACGTTTCATTCGTTAAGAGTAATGTATTCGTATTACCTTTTTGAAAGGAGTGGTTGGATTTTAATGTTGGATGAAAGAGGGCAACATGTATACTAAAATCAAAATCTATTGTGGAATATAAGATTTTAGCTTGGCATTTAAAAGGTATCTTATATCGATAAGATCCTTAATCTCTTCAACAAGTTAAATAGGTTGTTTATGTTGATAAAAGTGGGATCACTATGAAAGGGTCATAGTCATCCACTGAACCTAAGAGTTGTTGATCGCATGAGACCAATCATATATGCCATTACATGCACATTCCTAAATGAATTGTATGCTGGAAGCATGACAAGCCTAAAACAAACAATCCAAATGAGTGTCATTGGATAGCCTATTAGAAAATCCATAGGGTTCTCAAGGAGAACTAGGGATTCATTCTTGTGTTTGGTAGAGAAAATTTGACAATGTGGTAAAGGTTACACAAACCCAAATTTCCAAACTTATAAAAGGATTTATTGAAATCCTAGGCGTACTTTTGTTATATAAGAAGCGAATAACTAAAAGAATGATTGAAGAGTCAATCATTATAAATTCTACAAATAGAGACCTAGTACATTATGATGAGGATAAGGTGGTTTAAAAGGAACTAATAGTAGATCCCTTCACCTAAATACCTGTCAGTTATCATGATAACAAGTGGGAGTATCTTTCAAGTTAAAGAGCCCAACACTAGATAGAGATCTAGCAATGTATATAGATGAATTCATGTTATTAGGAATAACGTTGGATGGAAGGAAAAAGCAATTCACAAGGTTGGAATAAATGAATATATGGTATATTCACTACCCAAGCCTTTATTGCATTTAATGAGATCGTCATGAAGTGTCATGGACGAAATAAACTTTAGATTATATGATATGAAGCAATAACATTGTGTTGATTGTTCATATATGATAACCACATTTATCGTTTGAGTTTCTAAAACTTGTTTTGTGCTTTGTTAAATCCAAATGGGTTGTAGAGACAATTTTGAACCCCTTTAAAGTGGACTGTATTAACATAGCATTGGCCCATAATCACTTATATGAGGTGACATCTCGAAGTGACTAGATTGTGGTGCGATTGATGGCAAGTTCGACTGTCATAGGGTCATAGGGATGACCAATCGATCACATAGGCAGACTGTATGAGACACTCGGTCGGGAAGTGACCGCTTATAGAATTCTGGCAATTCTTGTAGCCTGGTCGTGGCAAGAGCTACTAGTATTCTTTTGAGTCAATTCTTTGACTAAAGACTGTTCACCTAAGGTGGCACAGTTTCAGAGTGACTTTGATTTATGCTCTACGACCTTCGTAACTGGGGTCAAATGGGCATCTTTTGGGTCATGATGAGCTGTGGCTATGCAAAGGGAATAGTGCGATAGGAATTGTCCACCCCCTGTCAGGGTTGTTTTAAATCTCAAGGCCACTCGAGGAGGAGTAAGCTGAAAATGCGTGGCCACGCTCGGAAGGTATCTATGGTAGATAATTCCGGTCATACAGTTACTCTCCAGATCGAGGAAACCACTCTTGATATGATCAAATACAAGGACGACCTGCAAGACACCTTGCATTGAGTGAGAGATCTTGTAATAGGACAAGAGAATTGGTGACGCACACTTGTCT